>JAWDGP010004477.1:665000-730000 GCA_033675545.1 Elysia crispata
CGACAAAACTTCCCTGCCAGCATCCAAGCACCAAAGTGATGCACACAAGTGTGTATCCCGGTGTTTTATGGGAGGAGCCACATCAGACCCAAAGCATAAATGACGACGGGCGCGAGCCGTCATAGTATGTGGACCTTGACCGTTTTACGGGCCTTAACACCGTTAGGGCTTGGAGCCAGTTCCTAGCGAAGTTGCCTTGCCAGGCAAAGTTGAACCTCTCCTGATTCATCTTAAGTAAACACTGATACACTTTCTTCTTGCGGTTTACTTGCAACGCATATGCTTAAAATTCTTTGTTAAATATCTATTTTAAAAAATCTGAACCCGTGAAATTTAACTATAAAGTGCACTTCTTACCGAATATCAATGAAATAAAAATCTATTTCTTTAGTAGGATGAATATTGCAATTTGTTCGGATAAACCGTGATTCCATGTTGTATAGATTTTAAGATATGTAACTATGCCATAACTGATTAACTTGAAATACTTGCCCTTTGTATCTAGGAGTGAGTTTGTTCAATTTGTAAACACGCCATAGGGTTTGTTTACTTTTTTTCGTCTTACCTCGACTGCCTCTTACGTGTAAAGACGTACAATTAGAGAGAAAGGTAATGTTTTGACAGAGTCAAAGACAAAAGAAAAAAAAAATATTTATCTTAAGTGGGGAAAAATCGCAAAAAAAGAACGAAAGACAGAGAAAGAGTATACGACTAATAACGAGTGAGAGAATAAAGAAATAGCGAAACAGAGCGAAAGAATCAGTAGTATACTGAAATCGAAATGAACATAAAGATGGAAAATGTATCAAAAATGAGAAAAGTGAGGCAAAGAAGAAAAAGAGGGGGAATCATGAGGCAGGCAGAGGACGGATAAACAGAAAGAGAGAGAGAGAGAGAGAGAGAGAGAGAGAGAGAGAGAGAGAGAGAGAGAGAGAGAGAGAGAGAGACAGACAGACAGACAGACAGACAGACAGACAGACAGACAGACAGACAGACAGACAGAGGAAAAGCGAATAAAAAAAAAAGATCTTTAATATTTTAGATTTTGGGGTCTTTAAAATTTATCTAGTCTTAGCATGAAATGATCAACATAACAATGGATGCTATTCATCGTTCAATTATTTTGACTGCCCTGAATATAAAAAGTAGCCATGTAGGATGTCACAAGTCTCATTCTGGATTACCAGTTAAATGAAAATGGAGTTGAGGGTTTGTTTGTTTGTTTTTTAGTGTTTATCTTTATTTATAAATTCTCATCAAGCATGAAGACTGTTATCCTCCCAAGTACACGCGTTTTCTGCCACTTTTCTCTCTTTACTATCTCTTATTCACCATTTTTATCATTATTATCACCAGCATCGTCGTCATCATCACTTCCTCGCCCCCTTCTTCATTATTTTTTCCTTTTTTTTCCACCTTCATTTATTCTTACCTGTCCTTTTCGACCTCTTTTAATTTGGCGCAAACATCTGAAAATTATCCTTCCACTTACATAAATGGCAAGGAATAAAATAGGATGGATTGTAAAAGCTAAGATATCCACCTAAACTCAGAAGGCTTGTGAGTACCCTATAAATCTAAGATATCCACCTAAACTCAGAAGGCTTGTGAGTACCCTATATTTCAGTTAAATGCAGATGAAGACAAATGATTTAGATCGTTTTTTGACATTTTCTATATCAGATAATTATATTTAAGCATGGTTTTCATTCATCGGTTAATCTTTCTACATAACACATCTTTTCCGGGTTTATGTAGGTGTTCCAGTGTTCTTTAAATCGTTTATAAGCCTGGTAGTCTATTAACATAACGATAAACCGGAAAAGGAGACAGCTTGGCAACGAAAAGTATCATTTCACTGATCAGAGCACAGCAGTATAGAAAATTGTCGAGAGAGGTTACAAAAGACACACCCAGCACAGCACTGCATGCATTTATCTTTTGTGGTGCTATTAACCACTGGGCAAATGCAGGTGCAGTGTTGTCTCTTGTTAATTAATTAAACACGAGGGTCCGCCCAGGGTGTATGACAGTTTCGTGCTTGGGCTCTACTTGTTTATGGAAATACCGCGCAGACAGTGCGGGTTCTTTTCTTTATCATAAGCCCGCAGCAATTTATAATATACTCGTCATGATTTCAGCTGTTACTCATTCATGCATCAGTGAATCACCAAATGTTTTTCGAAATCCTTTGCAGGCATGACTAAATTTGATTATTAGAGACAGTTTTTCACCAAATGAAAAGTTGTCATCTTTTTTTTTTTTTGGTCTTTGTTGGTGGACTGCGTTTAAAATTGAGGCGACCCTCTGGAAAGATAAATTTCATGAAAACACATTTGCACTTGGTCTTAATGTTATAGTGATCTGTATCCTCTAAAAAGGTTCAGCAGGGAAAGTAGTTCCAAGAATAGAAGAGTCGGCTCTTTGCTGATCCTTTGCTCAGTAGCGTAAAACAGCGCTAACTCAATTTCAGTCAGCAGATCAAGATAACCAATGATTCCCATATTTTCGGCTTTTGGGTAGGTTCTGTCGCTTCAAAAATTTTCTCTTTGATGATTAAATATTGAGGGTTATTTTGGTTATTCAGATTAACATTCTGGTCATTATTTTGAACATGCTAAGAGCAGGATCAGTGAAATTCACTACTAGTGTAATACATTGAAGCCGCCCTCTCTCTCTCTCTCTCTCTCTCTCTCTCTCTCTCTCTCTCTCTCTCTCTCTCTCTCTCTCTCTCTCTCTCTCTCTCTCTCTCTCTCTCTCTCTCTCTCTCTCACTCTCTTTATTGAATTTTAAGAAAAATCCGTTAAAGTTTGTTTGTTTGTTTGTTGTTGTTGTTTTAGGGTTGTTGTTTTTTTTTAAGACTAAATGAAAGCTTCTTTTGCACTATATTTTGTATTTTAGCAAGAACTGAGTTACTGAAAAATCGCTGTTCTCTAATTTTATAGGGTGGAACCAACCGTGTTATAATACGCGAAAAAACAACAAACCATGAAAACATGCCTAATCTTTCAATAATTAAAAAAAATGTGAACTATCTGCACTCCTTTAACATAAGCTCAGAGATTTTATAATTATCATGTAAGCAAATTTTTATATTTTTTCCATAGTGAATTGTTTAAACGTTAAATTCAAGTCTCATAAGTTCACAGAATAATCTGATGCAGTGACACCGGCTCACGGCCAAGCCAAGGATAGGGGTTGGTTGGATGAGTTGAGACACCACCACCAGATGGCTGTGGCTGAAGACAGGATCCAGGATTTCCCTCTAGAAGATTTGATTTCACACAGTAATGCTACCTAGTTGGAGGTAATGAGCTGTACTTTAAGCCGTTGTTATCGTATCAAGTTGTAGCGTCAGC
Source organism: Elysia crispata (assembly GCA_033675545.1). Lineage (NCBI taxonomy): Eukaryota > Metazoa > Mollusca > Gastropoda > Plakobranchidae > Elysia > Elysia crispata. The sequence continues at coordinate 668,360 of JAWDGP010004477.1, forward strand.
GAGAACTTTATTATTATTATTATTATTATTATTATTATTATTATTATTATTATTATTATTATTATTATTATTATTATTATTATTATTATTATTATTATTATTTTTATTATTATTACTTTTATTTTATTTTTTTTTATTTTTTTTTTTGGCGCCGTCGAAATCTAATCATATCTTCAAACTATTACGTGGCCAATACTTAGCTAAAAATGGGCCATAAAAAGGAAGCAATACTTACCTGTTACTATCTGTTATGGGCATTGCTTTATGTAGACCAATTATTTTATGCGGGTTTAGTTATTTTGTATTTTTTTTTTTAGATTTCGAGCGCTGCCTACGCTGCCATAAGTTTTATGAAGAGCTTAAGCCTGCTGTTACAAAAACCTATTATCCAGTAAATTACATTCGTTCTCTTCCCAGTACTTTCAGAGATCAGACTGGTCGATTCCTTATGACGATTTAAAAAAATGAAATAATAATAATAATAATAATAATAATAATAATAATAATAATAATAATAATAATAATAATAATAATAATAAGAAGAAGAAGAAGAAGAAGAAGAAGAAGAAGAAGAAGAAGAAGAAGAAGAAGAAGAAGAAGGAGGAGGAGGAGGAGGAGGAGGAGGAGGACGAGGAGGACGAGGACGAGGAGGACGAGGAGGACGAGGAGGAGGAGGAGGAGGAGAAGAGGAAGGAGAAGAAGAAGAAGAAGAAGAAGAAGAAGAAGAAGAAGAAGAAGAAGAAGAAGAAGAAGAAGAAGAAGAAGAAGAAGAAGAAGAAGAAGAAGAAGAAGAAGAAGAAGAAGAAGAAGAAGAAGAAGATGATGAAGAAGAAGAAGAAGAAGAAGAAGAAGAAGAAGAAGAAGGAGGAGGAGGAGGAGGAGGAGGAGGAGGAGGAGGATACTTAAAGCATATGAAAATCGATAGCACGGTATTCAAACTTCATTTTCGATCATGCGTATTGCTAAAGGCCTGAGCAAATGGAATAATAGAGCTTCGGAAAAAACAGATCACCCGTATATACCAGTATGAAGAGAGCAGTCGACAATTTATAGCCTGTATGAACTTTTGGTTACTTTTCACACCTTCATTTCTTATTGGATAATATTCTTACATAATGTAAAAATCTGTGAGTAAGTTTTCAGAAAGAATTTTTTTCGAATAGGAGACAAAAAAAATCAGTAATGACAAGGTTTTAAATAACTTTTTTGCAGGTTTCTTGAGTACATCATAATTTACCATACGACTTATGCAAGCAGTTGTTAATTTTGCGTCTTTTCACGCACGGACAACCGTTATTACATACTTTTTCATTAATTTGACTTTCTGCTTATTATTTTAGTTGAAGACAATTCTATCAGGATGTTACAGTTGAAAGAAAAATGGACCAAGAATTTTTCTTTGATAGGCGCTCATTTTATAATGGCACCGCTAAGTTTTCTGTGGAACTATGGAAATCTCTCAGCCTATATGGAGTCCTATTTCCAAGTGTATTGCGCTCCAGACTGTGTGGATGGCGATTCTCAGTGGATTTTGAACACCTACCTCGCAGCTGGTTGCCCCGGAGTGTTTCTATCATGGTTTATATTGAAGAAAATGGGACCCAAAAAAGCAGGGATAATTATAATGTTCTTTACTAACGTGTCACTTATCGCATCTTCTTGGACTCTTCAGGTATCCATTGTAGGAACAGCAATGTTGATGGGCGTTGTTAGTGGACTGGGCATCGGTCCGACTATATGTATAGGATTTATGTACATCAATGGTTGGGCAGGAAAAAATGCAGGGTTGCTGATTGGCACAGCAACCAGCGCTCCCACGATTCTTGCCGTCGTTCAAAACCAGATAATCACAGCATATGTCAATCCTCGGAACCTCAAAGCGGATACGGTGATCGGAGTGAGAGCGTACTTCTCTCAGCGTGAGATTCTGGAGCGCGTGCCAGAAATTATACTGATTCTGGGATTCATGGGTCTCGGTCTTCAGATGTTTGGATACCTTTTGATATCAAATCCACCCACGGCTTCCGATCATACTCAAGAAGTAAAAGGCAATGATTACTCTGGAAACCACATCGATAATGGATGTTATAACAACCAAGATTCTAAAAGCACTCTTGTCAACAGAAAAGAATCTTCTAAGCATTACGATGCAAACACGATCAAAGCAGATAATTTCAACACGTTGAAGTCTTCGGAAGTCGGGACCCTTCAAACAAACCATCAGACTAATGATGGAGACGCTGTTAGAAGCAACTCGACAGCTTACAATGTACGGTCGTATACACCTACTGAAGCCCTGCGATCTGGCCATTTTTATGCTTTGTGGTTGTATGGCTTTGCGATTTGCTATGGACTCATTTTGAAGAATAACTACTATAAACAGTTCGGCCTTCTCTATATCAACAATGATGTTTTTCTGACTCTGGTGGGTAGCCTCGTTCCAGTGTTTGCCTCGACCACGAGAATCATCTTAGGAACTTGTATTGACAGAAATATTCTTAGTATTCAGGACTGTCTCGTTATCAGCCTTGCGGCAAATTCGTTTCTTTGCGCTTTTTGGTTTTTCGCCCCTCAGGTAAACGACATTCTCTATATGGTTTTGGTACTCGCCTTGGCATGTGCGCACTCCATGGTACACACAATTGTGGGCACTGGAATCGCAAAGCTTTTTGGTAACGATCATTTTTACATCATTTATGGCTTGATATATACCTCAGGTTTCTTTTCCGCCATCTTATCGGCCGCGACGGTATCCCCGCTCCTCCAAGCACTAGGATGGTTTTGGATTTTTGCTTCTTGCAGCATCTTAGGCATCTTGTCCTTGTTTTACATTTCTTTTTATTGTTTTTGCTTCAAACATTGACATGTATGTGTGACCAATTTGAATTTTCTTCTATTTCTTGAAAGCGCAAGCAGTTAAGTTGTAACCTATTTTATTCAATATACCTCAACGATTTGCATTTGACCAAAATTTTGCTAATTTTCCTTTTTGTAATGCTTACGATTGGTAGATCTAATTGTGTCTTTATAACCAGTTACTTTAAGATAAAAAGAAGCATCTTACGAGTTCTTGGTTGGTCGTATAACTATTTTGTGTTACCATTAAAAATATTATCATATTATATTTCGTTCCAATACTGTAGTAACTTTTCAGATTCAGCTTTCGTACTGAATAAAGTGTTTGGGAATCCATTGTTTTTGTGTGATGAGCAACCAAAGCCGAATACCAAAATTGTTCAGCCGAACCATCCTTATGATAATGTCATTTAAAACGGTTCTTTGCATTATTTTCAATATTGCGCTAAAACCTTTTCCATCTCATACGGTGAAATTATGTTTAGCTCTATACTTTGAGGTGTTGGCCGACCTGAGACCACCCTAATAAGCTTGGAAGATTTAAAGACAACACCAATTATTCTCAAATTGTATATGTGGTCGATATATTATACATATTTATATATATATATATAAATATCTATATATAATTTAAATGTATATATATACATACACACACACATAAATATATATATATATATATATATATATATATATATATATATATATATATATATATATATATATATGCTGTAAAAAAGAGCATGATGTAAAAAAATGTTCGAACCTGCAATAGATCTCTTGAAGGTGATATACTATCGATACTCAAGCTGTGAGTAAAGATTGTTATCAAGACCTTATTTCTGAGACGATATAAAAACTTGACCCAGCATTGGTTTTTTGACGATAAAAAGTGTTTTACGAAACATGCAAATGATCACTATTTACACCAGTCTTAGGAGCTACGAAGTGATGGCTCTTTTCGGTATCTGCAAAATTAACCCTTGGTGCTGAGAATGGCTCCTCTTCCTTGAAATCTCTTTCTGCCTTCAGGGTTAGACCTAGATCTAGATTCTGGATCATGTCGCGAAAAAGATAAAAACCTTAAAAGTTAACTGACTGATGTCGATTTTTACAAAAAATTCACAGAATGCTGGCGAAATTTCTTATTTATTGAAAACGAGTGAATTTTGATTTCTTTTGTTGTATTATTATTAATATTATTATTATTATTATTATTATTATTATTATTATTATTATTATTATTATTATTATTAGTAGTAGTAGTAGTAGTAGTAGTAGTAGTAGTAGTAGTAGTAGTAGTAGTAGTAGTAGTAGTAGTAGTAGTAGTAGTAGTAGTAGCAGCAGCAGCAGCAGCAGCAGCAGCAGCAGCAGCAGCAGCAGCAGCAGCAGCAGCAGTAGTAGTAGTAGTAGTAGTAGTAGTAGTAGTAGTAGTAGTAGTAGTAGTAGTAGTAGTAGTAGTAGGAGTAGTAGTAGTAGGAGGAGGAGGAGCAGCAGTAGCAGTAATTGTAATAATAACTCTCCAATTTCTTGTTTTAAATTGTGACGGTATTGGAATTTTGGAATTGAAGCAAAAAGATAAGCCGCCTCAGTTGCGCAGAGTTTAAAATCTGTGCCGTCTACTATTTTGGAGACTTTTTTTGAGTTCACACTACGTAAACATGTTCGACTTAGATACAATAACAATAGAAAAACAAATGAATGAAATCGCATGCATATATTAGGGGGGGTTAAAAGCAAAAAAGTCTCATACAACAAAAGATATCCCTCAAAGACAGAATAAATAATGTAACTATTTTGAAGAAACATGTTATTTCTATACTATATTATTTTCTTTACTTTTTGGCATTTCCGTGAAGATTTCCCAAAACAAAAGTGATGTTGGAAATAAAAATAAAAAGATTTCACCTTGAATATATAATCGAACCCAATCCTTCCTTGTTTTGAGCTCAGCGTCCTACCAACTTAAGTACCTGCCGCTCAGACAATATTTCGTAAGCTCTTTAAAGCATGTCGAGACTAAAACTGAACTGTTTTCCTAATATGCTGAATAGTGAATAGGTGCCAAATTCTGGTCTCAGAGTTGAACAAGGCAAAACAAAAAAAAAATGCAAAAAAAAAAAGCACAAACAAAACAAAAAAGGCCAATGAATAGGAAAAAAATTTAGCTCTTCTCGGGTGTGAATGTGAGCTCTGAATCCGAAACGTTTGAGGACATATTTACAAAAAATCTGTGTGTGTGGGAGGGAAATATCGAAGGGTACATGTCACTTGCCAAACAGCCTCAAAAAAAAAAAAACCTTTTTATAAGATAAAGTGATTTATATTTTAACCAGAGTTTGGATACAGAGTGATAGATCGACTTCAAGTTGGCTTCAACGGTTCAGAGCTAAATTTTCCCAAGTCCTGTTAGAAAATTGATTTCACCAAGAGTTATTCTACTTAAGTAGAAGTCATAATCTTTGCTAAAAGTTTTGTTACTGGATCAAACAATAACGCCACTAGCGAGAATGCCAAATGTTATTAACATTTATGACATAGACATAACTGACTTACTTAAATTAATTATACATAATCATGATCTTGAGGGATGAGCAATGCTCAAATTCATGGTTTCTGGCCTGTGCTACGAACGCTCAGAAATCTCACAGAAAAAAAATTATATAAAAATAATAGCAAAATCTTTAGCACAGTTGAGCATTGTTTTAATAAAGTGTAGTTAAAGTAAGGGCCGTTGTTAGGGACCGCGATTGACTGACAATGAAGAAGTCCTGGTTCAACCCTCAGCTGACTCATTCAAGGTCTCTTAATGAAATCATATATGACTAGGTAAACGGGTTTAACTAGTCCTATCCTCTGATTTTCTTGGAAAGCCGTCATATAAAATGTTTTCAAAACCAATGGAATTGTATGGAACAAGACAACATTTTTATGAAGTGATAAAAAAAGGTTGAAATATGCTTTATTGCTTATAATCCAGTCCAATTATAATATCCGCTTCCTCATAGTTACGGTGTTCAAGCGTATTCTTTTATACATGTATCAATAATATTTGAATTTATACCTTTTTACTTTGACTCGGATTTTGTTAAGTAATTGCAGAAATTTCAAGCTCGGCTATTCGCCAACATTTGAAAAACCGATCCATGATTTTAAAATGAAGCTGAAAGTAGTTACATCAGCTGTGACTTTACCGTTACAAACGTCATAGTGTATAAATGGGGCGAAAGTATGCGGGTGAAAATGAGTTTTGTTGTGAAAAATAAATTATGGGTATTTGTTTCTAGGCTTGCGGATGAGTGTCTGTAACCTAATAATATTAGTTTCCTCCATGAGGGCTGCAAAGACACGTCTTAAATTGACAAAATCAATATATTCATCAGATGGCAAATTGCGGTGCTTTAATAATTAAAAAAAAAACAAAAAAACCTGGTGTTAAATGCAGAGGATATTTAAGCATGTGTAATAAATAATGCTTTTTAAATGTTAAACAAAAGATACGAAGAGAACATGGTTGAATATATAATTCATGTTATGTGCCTTTATAGACAGGATGTTGAGTCGTCTCAATTCACTGTTTGGTTGTCTTTCGGGGTATCTGTTTATCTCTCTGTTTGTCTATTTTCCTTTGATTTTTTCTCTATGGTTCTTTGCTCATCCCGCTTACTATCTATCTCTTTCTTTCGCACTCTCTCTCTCTCTTTCTCTCTCTCTCTCTTTCTCCTCTCCTCTATCTCTCTCACCTTCCTTCTCTTTCTCTCTCTCATCTGTCTATCATTCGCTTTCGGCCAGTGTTTTTTTCCCCCAATTACCATCAAGGTTTTTGTCATCTATCTCATTAAGACTGCCTTAAAACCTGAAATTACTGGTGTGCAGTATTGTTTGTTATCTCTCTTGAAAATCTAATACTATTACATACCAAAAGCCAGCTCTTTCTCTCTCCCTCTCTCTCTCTCTCTCTCTCTCTCTCTCTCTCTCTCTCTCTCTCTCTCTCTCTCTCTCTCTCTCTCTCTCTCTCTCTCTCTCTCTCTCTCTCTCTCTCTCTCTTTACATCCAGCTCTTCTTTCTAAATTTCATCTATCTGTCAATCTATTTATCGGTGTACCTATTTATCTATCCCTCTCTCTCTCAAGCGCTCAATTTATCTCTTTCATCGCGGATAAAACAAAAGTAGGTGAACTAGTCTCTATTTATTTCTTTAATTATAAAAATTATTAACGCCCTCTGCTTCAAACGCACTTTTTTCTTTTATATAAGTCTTTTTCATGAAGACTTTTGAAACTAAATTAGGACAGAACGCAATAATATAGCGCCCGTACGTACCAGTATGATGACAACGATGATGATGATGATGCATGCCTACTTTTGTTCCACTGAGCCACGTAGTAAGTCATTACTAATTCTGAAGCAGGAAAGCTTGAACGCTTATAAAGAGTTGCAAGCTGGTAGTGATTGTAAGTCGTCAATGAAGATACCATCTGCCAGAACAGGAAATTAAGTTCTTAAAATTATAAAATCAATTAGACGCAGCTCAATTTGAACGAATCATTGTTTCTTGTATGTAAAGTTGAATGTTTAAGTACTTAACCGCAGTACACTTCATTAAACTGTTGCCTCCTACATTAAACTTAAGGTTGCTTTAATAAAGACATTTCCACAATGCTGCAGAGAAACGAAAAGTTTACCAAGTATTGTTCTCTCATAGGCGCACATTTCATAATGGCGCCCTTGAGTTTCCTGTGGAACTATGGAAATCTCTCAGCCTACATGGACTCTTACTTCCAGCTTTATTGCGCCCCAGACTGCGTGGATTTTGATTCTCAATGGATCATCAACACATTTCTTGCCTGCGCCTGTCCCGGAGTGTTCCTTTCGTGGTTTATATTGAAAAAGGTAGGACTGAAGAAAGCAGGAATAATCATAATGTTCATAGCCAACTTTGCACTAATTGCATCTGCTTGGACCCTTCAGGTGTCCATTGCAGGAACAGTGGTACTGATGGGCATCCTAAATGGAATGGGCATGGGTCCAACAGTATGCATTGGATTTGTGTACATTAACGGCTGGGCAGGCAAAAATTCAGGCTTGCTTATAGGAACAGCGACAAGCGCTCCCACAATACTCTCCATCGCTCAAAACCAGATCATCACGGCCTATGTCAATCCAAAGAACCTCAAAGCCGATACACTGCTTGGAGTCCGAGCCTTCTTCTCTCAACGGGAGATTCTCGAGCGCGTGCCAGCAATCGTTCTGATCCTGGGCTGCATGGGTCTCGGCTTTCAGATGCTGGGCTATTTCTTGGTTTCAGATCCTCCACCGGCTGACAAGGATTCTTCCACAGAACCTGACAATAAAATAAACGGTGATCTTCAAAATGAAAAACACAAAGATGCAGACGGGTACCTTGCAAATGGCGTGCATCAGATAAGTTTTTATGAACTAAATTCTGAAAGCGCTCCTGTGAATACAAAGGAACCCATTAAGCACTATCTTTCAAACACGAATGACTCAGATAACGTCAACAAGGTAGACTTAGAACAAAAAACGCTCCAAAAAAATCATTTCATCGTCAACAGCGAAATGAAATCGGACACTGTGCGGTCTTATACGCCTTTAGAAATTCTACAATCCGGTGATTTTTATGCTTTGTGGTTGTTTGGCGTGGCGCTTGGATTTGGACTTATTTTGAAGAACAATTACTACAAACAGTTCGGCCTACTCTATATCAACAACGACTTGTTTCTGACACTGGTAGGGAGCCTTATACCAGTGTTTGCCTCGACTGCAAGAGTTATATTTGGTGCTTGTATTGACAGAAATATTCTTAGCATCCAGGACTGTCTAGTTATCAGCCTTGCGGCGAATTCGTTTCTATGTGCATTTTGGTTCTTCGCCCCTCAGATCAACAACATTCTCTATATGTTTTTGATACTCTTCATGGCGTGTTCCCATGCAATGGTCCATACTATTGTCGGCACTGGAGTCGCAAAAGTCTTTGGGCCGGAACATTATTATATAAATTATGGACTCGTATACAGCGGCAGCTTTGTCTCTGCAATCCTGTCGGCTTTTGTTGTGACTCCTCTCCGTCACGCTCTAGGATGGTTTTGGCTTTTTGCATCTTGCAGCTCTTTAAGTGCTCTTGTTCTTGTATATACGGCTTTTTATAAACTGTGGTCCACAATATAAGACCTTAATGTAGGTAATTAAGACAAATTGTTTTAGAAAAGATATTCCTCTAATAGGAAAAAAACAGCATTGCATAAAAAAAAAATAAATAAAAATCTACGCTCTAGGATGGTTTTGGCTTTTTGCATCTTGTAGCTCTTTAAGTGCTCTTGTTCTTGTATATACGGCTTTTTATAAACTGTGGTCCACAATATAAGACCTTAATGTAGGTAATTAAAAGAAATTGTTTTAAAAAAAGAAATATTTCTCTGATAGGAAAAAATAACATTGTTACATTGTAATACTTAAAAATTAATGTGGGATGAGTGGTGTTGAGTGGTAAATATTTTTTTAAGTATTTGGCAAAACTCTTCTTTTGCTTATGAAATTTGTGATTATTTAGAGTTGAGCAGTCGATGTTAGTTGGTTTATCATGTTATGTTCCATAATAAAAACTAAAACAAAAATATTCGTTACAAATACATAAGTATTTTGCATGCATTATCGTTGGTCACAATGATATAATTGCAATGGATCTCATTAAACCTTTATGTGTTTTTTTCAATACGTAATAATTATTGTTCAAACTTTTCTGAATGTTTCGTCTGGAAACACATTTGAAATGTAGTAAGACAGGGGTTGTAAGGGCATAAAATATCAACAATTATCAAAAAACTACAGAGATCTTGAGATCTTAGTAGATCTAGTAAAACTGTCAAACAATAAATGTAAAACTCTGAGTCATTTACCATACAAAGACAACATCTTGTCCGCGCATAGTTAATCGCATCATGCTGGCCAGGGGCAGTCGTCAGGGCGGATGGTGTGGAAATAAATAAAATAAATACGAATTTTTTTTATTCATTCACACTTCAATCAATCCCCCCACCCCCTGAAGGAAGCACCCACATGTTGAATAGAAAAAGACCAGAAACATCATCATAGAGTGCGAAAAACATGTTGGCCACACATCAGATATTAAAAAAATCTCGATGCAATAATACAAAAAGAACATGCTCGAAAGATATCTGAGTATATAGTTGTAAAAATATTTTTAAAAAGTGTGTGTGTGTGTGGGGGGGGGGGGGGCTACATGAAAGACTTTACAAGAAAAACGGGTTACTAAATAGAGCGGCGACGCTTAGTTAGTAGACAAATAAAGAATAATGATTAAGGGTTGCTGGTAAATATCAATTTAAAGACCAGAAAGGTTAAAATGACTAATTGTTGTGCTGCTATATATTTCTTCTTTTTCCGGTTACACCTATTTCTCTCCCAGTCTCTGTTTCTTTGTGATTTCTCCATCTCTCTCTCTCTCTCTCTCTCTCTCTCTCTCTCTCTCTCTCTCTCACTCTCTCTCTCTCTCTTTTTCTTTCTTTCTTTGTGTCTTTATATTTTTACTTGATCGTTCTTATTGAAGGCAATTTGAAAGTCGTTGTTCATGAAGCATCTATTTCTGTAAATTTATATGGGTGGCTCATTGGTTAAAGGCCTGGTCTTTTCTCGGCAAGGCAAGGTGTTGTATCGAAGTGCAGGTTCGATCCCTGTCCATTCTATATGACCTTATGTTTTCACGCCTTTCGTCTTATTTTTCGGTATCTTGCAAGATTACCTAATGCAGACACTGAATTACTCCTTTAAGCAAGTAACATCTTAAATTGACACATTCTCTCTTAACTGTGTTTCCACGAGTTCTCATAAAAAGTGTCCAGTTTAACTCAATCTGTTTTTCTTTCGATTGCAAAACTGCATAACGTAAAAAGGGACTGAGGTCTAACAATTTTAAGTGAAAGATGTTCTGACTAGCGTTATCATGTGTTTTGATCCGAATTCACTTTATAAAATTCCCATAAATTATATTTGCCATTTTGCTCAAGACTTAGGTCCCAGATCCATTTGTTTACAGCATATCACAGCAGCAGGAGCAATTAACCACTCAGCCTTTCACTCAGTTCTTAATTTAGATTGTATCAAACCAAAAATTAAAAATAAGATTTCAATTCTTTAATAACAAAAATAATCTTCGCAACATTTTTACATTTAAAAGGTTACAGTGCAGTGTGAAAAGAAAACAAGAGTCTATAGAAGGACTTTATGAATAACTCACAACATGAGGTCTTTCGGAAGCAAAATAACATAAGCCATGACAATATTGGTTCAACTTTAGGACTGATATTTTACCGTAAGATTGAGATAAATAATCATTATTAATGTTACTAATCCCCGATTTGCTAATTTGATTCAAAGATTGGCCTTTTCACATCTTTACTGATGACATTGATTACCACTTCATTGCTGAGAAAAAACTATTTGTAATAAAACTGTGACAAAAGAAATAAAAGAGACCAAAAGAGAACAGCAACTAAACAAACATCAAACTAATGAAACTTTTACCTTATCCAGGGAAATAATGTATCGCACAATGCAAATGGTGTTTGACTGTTATTACACTCTGACAACTTAGCTATCATTCAAACTCTTAGATGGTTAATGCAAATTTCGAGGATCAAGAGGTTAACTTTTCTAATGGACAGACCTACCCTTTAAAAAAAAAACAATAATATAATACAGATTTTTGCCTGCTCCAGAAATATCATCAGGGGAACCAATTAAAAAGGAGCATGTTGTTGTAGCCCTCTCTTGTGATATCCGCGCCTGTTAAAATGGTAATTCATTGTTACAAATGTTAAGGTGAATTGTATAAAAAAAAAAAAAAAAAAAAAATAATAATAATAATAATAATAATAATAATAATAATAATAATAATAATAATAATAATAATAATAATATTGATATAAAAGCAACTATTCATTTTCTTTCTATGATTAAATGTTCATGGTTTTCTTCATGAAATGACAAAACCTAAGTTATGTTATTGCTGAAATTGTTTTTCTACCTGAAAGAATGCAAATTTGAAAAGCAGAGGCAAATCTTCTTTAACTTTCTAAAGAAGAGAGCAGGAAGGGGATTCCCTGTAATAGAAACACAATAGGGAAACAAGGCTTATGTAATTCATATCTTTACACATCACGCATACACTTATCAACTCTTATCCCAGGCAAGGGAAAAAAGCTAATTATTGTACAACACAGTGTTATTGTTGGTGTGTAAAGACAATGGGGAAAAAGGTAGAAATTTTATAAAAAAATTTAAATTTTTGCCATTTCCTATCTCCATTCATGCTCTTTACCCCCTCGCCTCCACCACCTAACCCAGTTTTTTTAAATTCATTCTAAAGTAGTTTATTCTTTTTCGCATTGAAATCTTTATCATTTAAAAAAATGATGAAAGAAACAACTAAATTCAAAGTTTAAATCAAAACTTCAACTTACATCAAAACAATACTTATAACATCACAAAAATTTGCTTGATATTGCACAATTTCACAAACAAGCAAATAAAAATGATATGCTAAATGGTGTGAAATAGTTCATTACCAGGGTTAAAATCAGTAGTATAGTGTGAGAAATTGTATTTCTTTATTCTCCCTCCCTCACCTTTCATAAAAAAATTACTATTCTTGGTCCTTTATCTCTGTGCTCAATCCTCCCTTCTTTAGCTCTATCCTCTATCCGTCTCCCTCTATCCATGTCAAACATTATCTATTCTCTACCAACCATTTTTCATTCATCCTCTTCTTTTGCGTCTTTTCCATCCTAATTTATCTATCATTGCCTTTATCCAGTACCTTTCTGTCAACTCTTCTTCATTCACTGTATTCATTTTTTCTTACCCTCCATCCTTGATCCATTATGCATCCTCGAGTCAAATTCTATCCTCTGAGTTTTGCTATCATATTTTCGATTTGTTTGACGACATCATTCTTTGCTTCACACCTCCTTCATTGCTAAAATTTGTTTTACCCCTCCCCACTCCAGAGAGAACGCACTGGGCATCAGTATCAAGAAGTGCAGTTTAACTTGTCGGAATTGCCTCCCAAAAAATAACGGAGTATATCATTGTGTTTTCATTTTATACTGCAGTGGTTTGCCCCTTCTAAAGATCTTATTTGCAACTAACAATGATTATCAGGCATGCCGTCTTTGTCATTAATTTTATTCATTCTGTTTTAGATGTTCATGGATTTTGCTGATCATCTCTGATGAAGAATAAATTTCCCCCCTAAAAATTTGCAAGTACTTCGAGCGCACCTAATAAAACACCTTTAGAAAGCTTCTTTGTGAGGGGTGTGGTGACTGAATAGTATCTTTATTGCTTATTTCAGTTGCAAAACGGTTCCTACCACAGGAAACATTAATGTCGGTTTAAAGTTCTATAGAAGGTAATAAGCTTGTTTGGCATCTTATAGGTACATGTAACAACGCCATTTGCTTTTTACAATACCGTACTGGCTTTTTGAAGCTTTTTCTGAAACAAAGTTTGACGGTGAACGCTCTCCTGGAGCACAGACTCGATTATCTGTTGAAATGTGCAAACACATTCAAAGAGCCCTAGTAAGTGTGGAAAAAAAAAGTGGACTAAAATCTATGAAGTCACATTTCCACAGTGAGGGGAATTTCAGACCTAGAGTCAGTCGAATTGAGATTTTCATGCTTGTTTGTTGAGAAATGCCTAGGATTGATTGCAAAGGATTTATTTTCAACACACTGGACACTGACCCTTTTTAGGTCTGAGGTTTTTTTAGGGTATTTCAAAAAATCAAAGAAGACACTTCCTCAAAATATTACCATTTTAACACATACTCCAGAAAGCCATAAACTTTTATAGCTTTTGAGGGTATTTCAAAAAATCAGAGGACACTTCCTCAAAATATATTGTTAACTTTTTAAAACATTAACCAGAAAGCCATAAACTTTTATAGCTTTTTTATGATTAACTAAAATTGCGCTGTAATTCAATGTTTGGCAAAACTTTTTATGTCATGTTTTGTAAAAAAAAAAAAAAAAAGAAAAAGAAACAAACAAAAAAGTCGAATTATTTAATAAAAAGTCTTGTGCATTTTGTTTGTTATTTTTTGCATTTGTTATAATATCCGGGCAGCAATAAGAAAGATGAAATTAGACAAAGCAACAGTTGAACTTTTAGAAGCACTTGAGGACTATGGAACTGATAAGATCACAACATTATTCAATGAAATCTATGACACAGGTCAGATTCCACCAAACATGTACAAATCTAATTTATAGCACTTCCCAAGAAACCAGGGACAACAGAGTGTGACTGCATAAAAAGATCAATTTTATGAGTCATATCATCAAAATACTTCTATGAATAATGATGTGAGTCAAGAGACAAAATCAAACCAGAAATAGCAGAGGAACGGTGTGGAGGGAAAAGATTCAACAAATGCAATCCAGCCGCTCCAAACTCTGATTGAACGAGCTCTGGGAGTACAAAAAGAGGTACATCTGTGCTTCATTGACTACACCGAGGCCTTTGACAAGAGTACGACATGATAAAATAATCACACGACTTACTCAATTAAAGATAGATGGAGTGATCAAAAACATGTTCTGGGAACAGATAGCAGCAACGCAAGTTGATGGGGAAATCAGCTCATTTTCAAAAATAAAGTGCGGTGTCACACGAGGATGTGTGCTTTTCCCAGACCTTTTCTCTCCCTTCAGTAAAATTATCAGGCGAAACCTAGAAGGATATCCAGGAATTAAAGCAGAATTGCACAACTTGAGACAATGTATTAATTCCAGCAACTAAAGAAGACTTGCAACAATAATTACACATGGTCGAAGAAGAAAGCAGAAAGAAAGGGTTGGAATTGAATAGCAAAAAGACACAAGTAATCGTGGTCAGTCGAAGCAATGAGCATTGACACATCAACATGTTTACTGACAGGAATAAACTCAAGCAAAGGGATCAATTCAAATACTTGGATACTTATTAAGTGATGGACGGAACTACAATGAAATTGCCTCAAGAATAGCGCAAGTAAAAAAAAAACTTTCCAGACAATGGAATCGATATTCACAAGTAGCCACATCTCAATTCACACAAGAAGAAGAGCCCTGGAGTGCTATATTGAACTCATTCTGATGTATGGATGCAAGGCTGGACAATTTCAAAACAGATACAAAAGAAACTCAATGCAACAGGACTGTGGTTCCACATATCTCATCGACTGCAAAGAAATCAATCGAAACAGTGTTACGAGATGAATCATAAATATGGTACGTAAACACCGGGCAATCTTGTTTGGCCATGTGTTGAGAAAGGAGAAATTAGAGCAGAAGGTTGTCAGAATTGTCCCCGAGATGAAACAAAGCTGTTGAAAATGATCTAAAAAAGTGCCATATATGTCTTACACTCAATCAAGTTATCAGACTTGCTACACGCAATGTCAGTGTGGGCACAAAGAAATTTATTCTGTAAGCTTAGATCGAGGCCTAGGTCATGCATGTACCTACTAGGTACATGCATAGGGAGAACACATGAGAGACTTGTTCATTTGTTTAACAGTGGCACTCCCTGTAAGAAAAGAGATGTGTGCTAATTCAAGTATATAGATGAGTGATAGACTCAGAAGACATGAAAAAGATACCAGTACCAGTTGCTAGTGTGTGAGTGTGTGAAGGCCTAGGATTGGGGGGTTAAAAGTTTATCTGCTCAAAATGATGCCGAGTCAGGATCAGATAAAGAGCAACAGACAGGATTAGAGGCTGAGAGAAAGATGACACCTAAAGAGGCATGATCAGCAATAGCAACTCTTAGATGTTTTGAAGAGCAGCAACAAAATAGAGACTACCTTCTTAACTCTCTTCTTATTGAGGACAGGGTGTAGGAAATGTGCTCTTCAAATCAAAATCTAAAAGACCATGGAGTGTGAAAATGAATGCTAAAGTTCACTTGCAGGATAAACAATAACGCTTTATCCTTTTGCTTAATCAAGGTAAGTAATCGTATTTTTGCATTTTGTTTTTATATGTTGTTGCTTCCCATTGTGGGAAACTTCAATTGAGATATTGTATAACCCATGTAGGGAATGCGATTTCATTAAAGAGATATGCTACCTAGTTGGAAGTCATGATCTCTGCTTTAAGTCGTTGTTACTGTACCAAGTTGTGTGAAAGTTGCAGTAAGAAAAGGAAAGCATATTAAACTGAGTACTCGAGAACACATTTTCAACAAAATTATTTAGGTCTGCTTGGATCTTCAAAATGCTTTCCATTGCTGAACTAAACTCAAAACTTCCAACAAAAGAGTATAACCGTGTGAAATCACATTCCCTATTTATAATACAATTAATTATACAGATGCAATATTACAATTTATGTTTCTTTAATATCGACATTCTCTTATAGAAACAGAAACTATCTGGAACCTTCAATGTTGATGAAACAGGTGTGCGTTGCATCTATCATATCTTTATTAATACCAAAACATGTGCCATATATGTGCCACAAGGGATAAAAAATATTCGATGTAAAACACACTGGTGTGAATTTAATAAATTTTTTATTATTCACAAGACTGATGCATTTCAAAGAGTTTATGATCGAGCGTTGGGGCCCTTCTTGCGTCCAAATCCAGCAACAATGTTGACAAATCTCCTGTTGTACTGCATACGACGCTTGGCACGCCCAGTCTTGCACTTTTTCTTCTCCTGCTTTTCAACCTTGGGGGTCTGACCTCTGACCTTACCAGCACGAGCTAAACTGCCGTGCACCTTACCTGGAAGGAAAAAAGAATTGAGAAATGAATCCATAAAGCTAAACCTTCCTTACAAGGAGCATTTTACATGCCAAAAAAAAAGGCCATTGTCTACAGAAGGAACATCAAACGCCATAAACTGCATAAAAAAATTTTTTTGGCCTTTTTCATGTGAAATCCCACTAGATAATGGCAGCACATGTTAAGTTCTCAGAAATGAAAAAAATTGTTATATAGGCACTAAAATCCATAAACATATGCACGCTTATAAATTATAAGAGCATCACCACTCTGAATGCATCAAAATTTGCAAAAACTCATTATAAAGCACTTTAATAAAACTCCTTATAGCTTGGTTTGGGAAAGGAAGCACTTTTGCAAACTACAAAGAGCATGTTTTTTTTTTTTCTTTTCCTCTGCATCACATTCCGTTATGAAAAAGGCCTTTTTCAAAATTCTACATTTGTGAAATCCAATACTCTTGTTAGATATACAACTACACATATACGTTACATGTCCTGAATTTCCTTATGTTATCACAAGGCAACTATTAATTTATGGTTTAATGCATGATTTTTAAACATTAACAAGTTTCATTAAAACCTCATTTATAAATATCAATGTGGAAAAATGCCACAATCATGATCTCAAGTTCCTGTTGAAAGGTGCATTACAGCCAGATTAGAGAAAATGGCCATCTTTGCTATGGCACAATTAGGTAAGAGAAAAAGACAGTTTGTTTTGTAAAAGTCTTGGGAAAGCAATTTGCCTTTTCCCCAAGACCACATCTCTAAAAAATGTGTTGCAGGTAAGGTATTTACCATGAAATAAATTGTTGGAACACATGTACTATCCTTCTAACACCCTTAACCACTGCAAAGCTGACCATTGTAACTATATCACGTAAAATTATCTTAGATTCAAAAAGCCTTGGGGATAAAGGACATGTAAGAAACCTTTAACTTCCGTTAAGCGAAGAAAAACTCAGTGACATCAATTGTAAGCATCTAGTTTAAACAATGCAAGTTCTATTACTTAGTCTTTTTGTGTTGCAGATATGATCTCTCGTTTTCACAAAAAATACATTGAAGACACTACTATGGATTGGGCATGTAAATATTGTTTATTTAGGTAATTGTATAATATTCTTTTAATTTATATTAGTATGAACCCAGACCTGCCCCCAAAATTTTTCAAAAGAGAAATCAGAGCCACAAAAAAGAGGAATACTTAAACTAGACTAGATAATTTGGATTTTGACACGGTCTCATCGCCATAATAACTGAAGATTTTGAAAGTCTACAAACAATTAGAATGTCTTAGGTCCAGACTTTACTGACAGAGAGCAGAACAGGACAATTTTTTTTTTTAACAAGATTTTTAAAATGAGTCAATGTGAGCAGAATAGACGGGAGCGCAAACAGAGCCATGACTGTGAAACATTTTTTCTATTTCTATGCTCAGACTATGAGGGTGAATGATCTGCTTTCTACATTTCACTGGCTCAACTCAAGCATTGTAAAGGTTTACAAGGTTTACTCATGACATTACATCCAACTTAAAAAAGAAGTTACACATTGAACCTTCCTCTCCTAACCTTTTTCTTAAAAAACATTTGAGCTGAATATGATCAATATAGATTAGATCTAATTTCAATAGTCTCCACCTGGCCATGTAAAAAGAAAGGTACCAAAAGAAAAACGATAACCTAACACTTAGATCTAGATTTACCATAATTGTAAATCTAGATCTAAATGCTGTCAATTATTATTTGCTTTGGAGTGAAAATCATCAACTATTTATAGTCTCACAGCATGCCCCGTTTTCCATTATAGATTTAGATGTAGATCTAGTTTCACACCAGCTCTATTTTAGGATTTGCAAATCAATCTTGATAATCGACTAGATTTATATCTTGATGCAAAAAAAAAAAAAAGAATAATCCTTTGTTGGAAATAACCGCCAAGTTCAGATGTGATTATGAAGATGGAAAGAATGATGCATGCTGATCAATGAATGTTAAGTAAACAACTCGATGGCACTAATATCTAGGATGATTTCAATTAAAAAAGAAATCTTGACATTGTTATTACAAATATAAATAATAAAGAAAAAGAAATAAAATCGATATGATATATCATCCGGTTTATATACTTTCACACAGGATACTCCATGATAAGGAAAAAATATCGCAACCATCGTAGAATTATGTTTATATGCCAAATTGCTCAGGCCAAACTTGGAGCTGAAAACTTAAAAAATCGGTACCCACAGAACTAAAGTGGAAAATTGGAATTTTCTCGAAATTAAAAAAAAAAATCAGGATGATTCCGTCTAAATTGGAATGAGTGGCGAGTCTGTGAACAGAAGGTACCCACCTCCAAGCATCCTCAACTCTACATTGATGGTGGCTTCATTCTTGAAGTTCACGAGTTCACAAGCGTCTTCAAGAGGCTGACCCTCATAGAAAACTGCCATCTGGTCAGCAGGGAGACCCTCTCTCTCGTTGATGAAGGACTGAAAGATTGGAAAAACACAAAATGATTAGGGTCATACTCAGTTTGAATAACAAGGTATGTAGTTAATTAACCTAGAAAATGTCTTAAGAAAGGCTAATCATATGAGCAGACTGTGTTACGCATGAAATAAATTACCACCCTAGTTGTTTGAAAATATTCAATGAAACAATTATGGAGGAATCAAGAAGTCACTGATTCCAAAGTGATCATAGCTATATATATAGATGGGTTTGTTATAACCACTGTTATTTTTTTTTCCACTAACAGACAATACAATCAGGTTATTAAAAATTCTTTTGGTTAAGAAAAAAGCTCAAAATTTACCAAACTCAAATGATCAGGACACACAAAGAAAGAGCACAAAAATCCTTAATCTTTCATGTTGCATTAGTGTAAGAACTATAATCATCCTTTTTTTTTTGAGTTTGTGGCCATGATTTAAAAAACTGAGTAAAATGTGGCACTTTTAAAGTTAACATTATTATCTCTCAAGTTTAAAGCTTAATTTTTTTTAAGGTGACTTTAGCCACATCAAGGAAGATGTGAAACAAATTTTCCTGTAGGCCTATATTCTGCTGTTTTGGTTTTTTTTTTTTTAAATCTAGGTCTTGTGAGCAACCCACCCCAACCCTGCTCTAGTAGTCCAGAAACAACTAAATTCTGAGTCGTACTTGACACAACCTCTTTCCTCAAGCCTAACGATAAATTATAGAACATAACAATTAGTGGGCAGAATATAATAACATAATAAGCAGGGATGAGAACTGGACACAAAATTTTTTACGGAACTTTTTAAAATTGGTCAATGCAAGCAGCATAGGCAGGAGCATTTTCTACCCACCCCCCATCCACAAACTAAATAAAAACAAAATTTGATTGTACAAAGAGCCATTATTGTGGAACATTTTTTTCTAACTGATTTAGCTCATTTTTTTTTTCTGTGCTAGGAGGTTGAATGACCTGTTGTAGTCCATCTATAGCTGTGTCCCCAAAAGGTTACTGCTTTCTGTGTTTTACTGGCTCAAATGAGGCACCATAAAGGTTTAATCATCAGAGCTTACATATTGAGCTCTGCTCTCCTGATAGTTATCTTTTCTTAAGATATTTGAGCTGAATATGATCAATATCAATTAGGTTTAAAACTTCTCACTTGGCTCCACCTGGCTGTGTAAAAAGAAAAATGACAATCTTACATTTAGATCTAGATTTATAATTATTTGCTTTGGAATAAAAATCTCCCACCATAATTATAGTCTCATCTCCTGTCATGCCTAGATTCGATTATATAATCTTCATTTACTCCAGATATCTAGCTCTACCTAGGGATTTTCCATCAATTTTAATAACCGAATAGATAAAGATAATGTATCTTGCACAGAAAAAACAAAATTGTCCTGTCGTATTAACTATCATCAGATAAAGACATAAAAATGATCCTTTGTTGGAAATAACAGCAAGGTCTAGGAGAGAACGAAGTTTTTTGGATGAATGTTAAAAGTAAACAAGTGGCCTGCACTAAAATCGCCGATGGTTTCAACTATAATACAAATCTTGATATTGGAATTCAAAATATAAATAATAATATAAAAAAAAATGATATCGATATAATATACAGAACTGCCATTCTGCAGGGAAAGAAAATCTGAATGATTCTGTCAAAAAAAAATCTGAATGACTCGCTTCACTTTGTCTTTTAAGCATATATTACAAAACACAGTGAATACAAAATCTAGATCTAGCTCGTATGGGAAGTGCACAACACAACTTCAAAAGGTTTATTATTACATGAACAGGAGTGCTCCTTTCTGAAAGGGTAAAAAAATAAGTTTTGATGCTGTATTTCTGATTGTAGAAAACTTTTTTTACATGATTATTGGCCTTTCTCACACTTGACTTAGAAATGAAAACTTATGAATTCTGCCAGATCCAGCTGTTGAAAACTTAACCAGAAGAGCAAGTTGACAATTAGCTGGAAAGCTGCAATATTTTATTTAAATATTATCTAAAGAGCATAATTTACTCTATTGTTTGATCACTTCATTCAGAAACAGGTCAATTTAAAAGTACAAAAATTATGCTGTGAGTGTGATGGTGAGACTAGTTAAGCATGATTTAGATAACCTAGATCTACATTAGACTAAATGATCAAAATCATAGATCTTGTGCAGATTGAAAAGTTTGTTTCCGGATAAAGACTCCAAAGACGAAATCTTACAAAATCTCTGGTTTTTACCTTTTAATTGTTTTATAGATCTAAAATTTGAGTCTCGTGTCATGTCATCTTGATTTATAATTCTAGATCTAGCTATCTATTTAGGATTTCTCAATCGATCTTGATAACTGACAAGATCTACATGAAAAAAAAAGAGCTGAACTGTGCTATAAATTACTCTTTCTAAGTGTCTTAGAAGATAAAATAAGATAAAACTCCATTGGAAGTAACAGCGAAGATGGATGTGAAGATAGAGAGATGGAGAAGCGCAGACGAATAAATGAAACAAAAAATATCTCGGCAGAATCAATGTTTGGGGTAGTTACAACTATAAAAAATCGTCCAGTTTTATACTTCTGCATGGGCTGATACTCAATAGCGGAAAAATTCCATACTCAATTATCAAATTAACAAGTTATTACTTTCCATGTGGTAAAAATTTCTAACTGCAAAAATTGTGTTCAAATAAATTTCACTACATTGCTACGTTTAAAGCTATACATTGTTATCAGAAGACATGAAGCGCAACCTCTGGTTTTGTGCAACTCCAAACATTTGCTTTTCAAAGCCCTGTGAAAAACAGAGAGAAAACCTCTTATCACTATAACAGAGCTTAAATGACAGAGACAGCAGAGAACCCCTTGCAACAGGCAGTGCTAAAAGTAAAAGTAATGTTAGTGGTAAATACCTTCACATCCTCAACAGTCTTCTGTTGGGACAAGTCCAGGGTATGAGTTCCAAGTGATCGTACGAACAAAGGCATTTTGAATGTGTTTCTGCAATAAACAAAGAATAAGTTTTAAGGAAAGGAAACATGCTACTTGTGCGCAACACAAAACAAATCCAAACTGTTATAGACCTTAGTCTTTCCATAAATTCTAATGTCCCAAAACTTAGTCAAAGTCAAATCTCACTAACATCATTTTTCTCAACTTGCAAGAGGTCTAAACTTGGACTAATTCGTCCATTGGAGCTAAAACATCTGTGTCAACTAAACCATCTATCTTCTTTGGATTTTTTGTGTACTAGGCAAA
Organism: Elysia crispata; assembly: GCA_033675545.1. Classification (NCBI taxonomy): domain Eukaryota; kingdom Metazoa; phylum Mollusca; class Gastropoda; family Plakobranchidae; genus Elysia; species Elysia crispata. Next base: position 690,775 of record JAWDGP010004477.1, read on the forward strand.
AGTGTGTTGGCTGGTATATATATGGAAAAAGAAAAGCATGTATTATAAGGTTATTGTTCAGTTCATTCACTCTTTTGTTTTCACTCTCATGTTTACACATTGTACAATTTTTCAGCAAAATTGCCTCTGAAATCTCTGTACATATATTTTTATTTAATTTACAAATTATGTCATTTGTTAGATAATTATTTCAAATTTGGTGAGTTCATAGTAGGCCAACACATTTTGTTTTGAACCCTAAGGATTGTGTTTATCTTTGTAATTTTTTTTAGGAATTTTTCAATTTTACCAATTCTCAATATACATTTTCATTAGGCCTATTCATTGTTTTCATAACAGAAGCTACCTCAAAACTAAAACATATTTCCCATTCTAAAGAAAGGGGTGCAAGGAGTGCAATTTAAAAAAAAAAGCTACCTCAAAGCAAAAAGGTGCGTGTACACACCCTCTCTCCCATTTTACAACCTTCCAAAACCCTCCGTCAAAACGTGGAATATGCCCAGGGCTTAAAGAGTTAACAACGCATGAATAAAATAAATCAATTGAAAAAATTTGAAAAGGCTTGGGTCTTCTTTTTAATAAATGGCAAACCCAAGATCAAATGTGACAGCACCATAAATGGCTTCATCCTTGAACGCATGTATACCTAGGAAAACAAGATTTTAAGTGACAGATCGACGCCCATGCACGTTCCTCCAAGAATCTCTACACTCTAAGATTAAATTGGATCTGAAAGTAAATGATAATCATCTATATGGGGAAAATATTAACCGAAATCCGTGTAGATTGGACTGCTTAGGTCTAGAAAATCTAGAATCAACTATCGATAACAGGGTACAAGTACAGTTAGTATGAAAATTCCACATGGAACAACGTACCTTTAACAATTTTTTTCCTAAATATTTCAGGAATGAGAAATTCTCACTGTTCTGAGGGCATATTTTATAGATATGTATCTTATATAATTGTGAAACATGGGTTTATATTAAAGACTTACCACGCCGATGTCACGGTGTTGTGAAAGATTTTTAGAAAGGAAGATTCTTAAAACGGAAACTGAGTTATCCACCTTCGTTAACCTACTTTTCCATAGGAAAGTTTAGGCCTATTGAAAGGGGGGGGGCAAAGGATTTATGTCGCTTGTTTGTTATGCGACTTCCGAGCCTAACTTTTATTTCACTCTGACCTGGGTGTTTTTTCATAAACGAAATTGGACAAACGCCATTTTTCGTGATTAGAGAGGCTAAAGGAAAAAATAATTATCTCTAGATTTATGACCCATTGATATTAGATTTAGAGAATGTTTCCGACGTAGACAACTTCTAGGATTATAAAATTAAATATGAAATGGAATTCCTCTGTATACTTTGTCGTATACAATCTCACTGAGTTTAGTGCCAATGGAAGCGGTCAAAAAAAAAAAAAAAATATTGTTATGGATGAGGCAAAAGAAAGGTGCGGAAAATTGGGTATTACAGAGTAAAGGGGCTGCCCCCCGTGCACAAGGCTTCTTAATCAAATCAACATCTCAGTCATAAATTTTGTAGAAGTCTATCAATTTCCATGACCCACGTGTGATGCTTCCAACGAAACTGAAGCTTTGCAAGCGTCCGCAAATTATTCGAACTAGATGTTTTCTCACTTTGATCAAAATCACTTGATTGGAAATTGACCTACATAGGGCCTACACTGTCATATCCTTATACCTACTATTCTATCATCCAGAATATTTCAATTCGAACGAGAACCATGTTCCTCGCACACAATCTACAAAAAAAAAGTGATCTACAAAATCCTCCTCCTCCTCCTCCTCCTCCTCCTCCTACTACTACTACTACTACTACTACTACTACTACTGCTGCTGCTGCTGCTGCTGCTGCTACTGCTACTACTGCTGCTACTACTACTACTACTACTACTACTACTACTACTACTACTACTACTACTACTACTAATACTACTACTACTACTACAATTGCTACTACTACTACTACTACTACTACTACTACTACTACTACTACTACTACTACTACTACTACTACTACTACTACTACTACTACTACTACTAATAATAATAATAATAACAATAACAATAATAAGTAAATTATCTAAATTTCTCCCACTAAATGCTGTTATTTCTTTGCAATGAATCTAGTTTAAGAAATTTAAGTTAATGTGTACCAAGAAATATCGGTCAGTTTTTTAAAACTGGTAAAAGCACAAACTTGGTTACTTGGTTGTATTGTTCAAAAAGAATTATTATTTTATTATTTAAGAGGTTTTGGTGTTTTGTGTACTAATTTAGGAGCACTAGTGGCGTATAAATATCGATTGCGCAATTTCTCCGTAGGTGTGTCCGGAATCTAACTTCTTTCATTTTGATTTCTAGATAAAATTTAGATTAGGCAAACCTCTAGAATATTTATATGAAAGAATTATATTAACATATATAGGTGCAGTTATCCGATAGTGGTTCGTCATCTATTTTTTAAGTGTGAAAATAATGATCAAAGCATTGCTATGTGTAGTTTCTCTCTCTCTCTCTCTCTCTCTCTCTCTCTCTCTCTCTCTCTCTCTCTCTCTCTCTCTCTCTCTCTCTCTCTCTCTCTCTCTCTCTCTCTCTCTCTCTCTCTCGCTCTCTCTCTCCCTCTCCAATCAGTGCAGACAATATCTACCGCATTTGACAGTTTTGTTTAGAATTAGATGTTGCCGTAACCAAACGCAGGATACTCTTAAGGGTTTTCGGGCTTCTAGCAAGCCAGAGAAGGGGCTAGTTAAATGAACCCATTCCCAATACATGTATAAGATTGTTCAATCTAGGTTTTGAATGCGCAGCTTCTGAGTTATCGACTAGGGCGCTCTTCCAATGCCTTCTAAGCTACCTGACGTTCGTGATTATTGCCTTTATTCTTTGAATTCGGTGACTGAATTTCTTTTCACTTTTCACATCTTTCAGTTTGTTTTCTAAGCCATCTAACGTTCGTAGTTATTGTCTTTATTCTTTGAATTCGGTGACTGAATTTCTTTTCAGTTTCCACGCTTTCAGTTTGTATTCTAAGCTACCTAACGTTCGTGATTATTGTCTTTATTCTTTGAATTCGGTGATTGAATTTATTTTCAGTTTTCACACCTTTCAGTTTGTGTTTCAGTTTCGGCAACGGCACAAAGGCGGATATATTGGCCATTGCTTTTATCGACGCTACATACATTAATTAAAAATAAAATGAGAAGCAACCTTGCAAGTAAGCTTAGAGTAAGATCTAAAATAATGAAATACAATTGTCTCCCTAAGTATACTCTAATTGCTTTTTCATGGTGTGTTGAGATTTTCCCCACAGGAGCTGTTGAAATTTTTTTGTCAAGCCGTCTTCTCCTATGTTGTATATACAAATACATGTATTTCTCCCTCATGAATAAATAATTCTTGTTGTCTTTTTTTTTCTATAGCTGGGTGCTTATCCTTTTTCTATTATACCTTGGCAAGAATGATTATATATAGTGATAAAAAGAAGACCCTGCTACTTTTTTTTTTCGGTATTTTGAAGTAATCAAACTTTTTCGGTATGATCGGCAAGAGACGATATTCCTGATAAATTTTAGCAGGACTCGCCTTCCTTCAATGCCTGGCAAACAGCTTACGCCTAAGCTTACTACATGTAGTTAGTTTTTAAATGCAGAGACTACTATTCAGAAATAGATTCTGTGTTAACTTTACTGCCGGAATAAAGAAGTAAAAGTTATGCTATACAGTATCAAACAATCTGAAACATTAATTAAGCAAACTTTCGTTAATGATAATTTCCTGTCTCATTCTCTGCCCACCTAAGTGTAAGATATTCTGACTTGCATTATCATATGTTTGCATCTGAATTCACTTTATAAAATTTCCATAAATTATATTTGCCATTTTGCTCAGGCCTTAGGTCTCAGATCCATTTGTTTACACATATCACAGCAGCAGCAGCAATTAACCACTGAGCCTTTCACTCAGCTCACAACTTAGATTTTACGAAAGCAAAAAGAAAAGTAAGATTTCAATTCTTTATTAACCAAAATAATCCTTGTAACATCTTTACATTAAAGGATTACAGTACAATATGAAAAGAAAAGAGTCTTTAGCAGGATTTAATGAAGAAAATGCAATATGACATCTTTTAGAAGAAAAATAATCTGAGCCATGACAATATTGGTTAAACTTTAAGATTGATATTTTAGAAGATTGATTAATAAACATTAATATCATGTATCCCTGAACCACATCCCTAATTATCAATTTGCTAATTTGAATAAAAGATTGGTCTTTTTGCATCTTTACTCGTGAGACTGTTTAGCATTTCACTGCTGAGATAAAACGCTAGTGGTAAAAAAATTGTGACACAAGAAATAAAAAAAAAAAGAAACAGAACATCAACTAAACAAAGAACAAACTAATTAAACTTTTTACTTTATCAAGGGAAGTAATATATCTCACTAGCAAAGCAAATGGTCTTTGACTGTTATAACCCTTTGATAACTTCCTTATCATTCAAACTCTTAGATGGTTCATCCAAGTTTCGCACAAATTTGCTATCAAGTGGTTACCTTTCCTAAAGGACTGATCTAGGTTTTTTTTAAATAAAACAATAAAATGAAACACATTTTTGCTTGCTCATGAAACATTGTAAAGGGAAACAATTTAAAAGGAGAAAGTTGTTGTAGCTAGTCTTGTAATCAAATCTCTCTCTCTCTCTCTCTCTCTCTCTCTCTCTCTCTCTTGTGATACCCGCACCTGTTAAAATGGTAACTCATTATTACAAATATCAAGGTGAATTGTACAAAAAAAAAAAAAAAAAAAAAAAAAACAACAGCAAAACAATATTACTATAAAAGAGACTATTCATTTTCTATAATGAAACATTCATGTTTTTTTTTCATGAAATGACAAAACCTACGTAATGTTATTGCTAAAATTGTTTTTCTTACTGAAAGAATGCAAATCTCAAAACCAGAAGCATATCTTCTTTCCCTTAACTTTCGACAGAAGAGAACAAGAAGAGAAATGAAATATGGAAGCAAGGCTTATATAATTCCTATTTTTATATATCACACTCACTCACACACACACACACACACACACCAACTGTTATCACAATCAAGGAAAAAAAAACAAAGCCAATTATTGCACAATTCAGTTGCCATGCAAAGACAATGGGAAAAAAGTAAAAATGTTACAAAGAATGCATATATATTTTGCATTTATTATCTTCATTCATGCTTTTTTACCATCTTTCCCTTCTCCCCACCACCACCTCACCCAATTTTTTTAATTCATTCTTAAATATTTAATTCTATTTCGAAATGAAACGTTCATCATTAAAAAAAAAATTCACATCAAAACAAAATTTATCACACACACACACACATATATATATATATATAAAAAATAAAAAATCTGCTTTATATTGCACATTTTCATTAAAAAGCAAATAAAAAAGATCTAAATGGAGTGGAATAGATCATGATCAAGATTAAAATCAGTATGATAGTGTGAGAAATTCTATTTCTTCATTCTACCTCCCTCACCTTCCATCTAAAAATTTACCATTCTTAGTCCTCTATCTTTGTACTCAATCCTCCCTTCTTCAGCTCTATCCTCTATCTGTGTCCTTCACTCATGTCACACATTATCTATTCCCTACCATCCATCTTTCATTCCTCATCCTCTTGTGTCTCTTTCCCATCCTCATGTATCTATTTTTGTCTTTATCCAGTACCTTTCAGCCATCTCGTTCTTCATTCATCATCCACCCTCGACCCCTTATTATGCATAAATTCTATCCTCTGTCTTTTACTGATTATAATTTTGTTTTGTTTGATGACATTCTTTGCTTCACTGTTGAAATTTGTTTCTAGAGAGAATGCACTGGGCATCAGGATCAAGAACTACAGCTTGACTTGTCGGAATTGCCTCCCCATCAATAACGCCGGGAGTAAGCTTTTTCACTTGGATAAGCTGATGAGGGTTCGGCTGTTCCTGAGATGCTCCTGAGCTTGCAGGACTGTGGAGCTCCACAGCAACTGTCGACTTGTTTCCACTTTCATCTCTGAATGTTTTATAGGGGACCTCCTATCAGATGGGGTGGATAGTATTCACTAATGACAGATCCCTGACGTGGTGGATGCTGTTGAAAACTCATCCTTCATCAGCAGCAGGTGTTGCTGTTGTTATGTTGGTGCCTGGGCCTGTCCAGAGAGTCGTGCTTGTGTTGGTTGAGTTACATGTATGCAAGTTTTCTGGTTTCTCCTGCAGCTTGTGGTTTAGTTCTTTCAGTCAATCCTCCATCTGAAAAAAGATTCACAAACGGACGGTTGCCTTTGATCAAATATGAGGAGGGACAAATGAACTAGAGTTCGTTGTCTGATTTTCCCACAATATCTTTCAGCAGAAAATCAAATGCTTTGAGTTTTGCAACAAATAAGGGTGAAAAAGAGAAGTGTTACTGCATAATTTTATCAGTTCTTTCACCTCTATGAGTTAAAAATATCAATGCAAATTCAATTTCAGATTTTGTTGAGCCCCCTGAGGATTAAGACAGGTAAAAATTTGAAACTGATTCAACAAAAATTGAAGATCTGTTCTGAATTTGATGTCTGCTTGTGTTTTTAATCAAAAGATAACTACAAAAAAGTCTAAGCATTTTTCGCCTCTGTTGCTGGAACTGAATGACTCTTTCTGGAGTCATTGACCTGTTTAAACCTCACATTCAGGGTTTCATAGGCCAGGAAGATGCCAAAGATGAGCAGGATACCCTTATAGCCAAACAGAACCCTTGGACGCAGATGAAAGTTGATAACAGAGTCTAGAATTATGAACACAGAGATGTTGATAGAGTCCGTCCATTAGAAGGTATTGTGATCAGCACAGCACTGATCATAAACTCAGGCTTTAATTTTCCTGGTGAATATAAACATAAGTTGAGTTTGAAATTGCAAAGACTAGGTGGTTTTCCTAAACTGATAAATAAAATTCATTTTTTCAGTACCGTTGACCATCTACTTAAATGCAAAGTCAAAGATCATGCAAGTTCTAAAAATATTGAAATATGTAAATACATCAAGACATACCAATAAGGTATAAGATCTACATACTATTCATAGACACATAGATATTTTCATGAAATATTATATAAAAGAGAGAGAAAGCAAGAGAGTGAGAGAGGACATTTTTCAAAATAATTCTCTTCCTTTCCTCTATCTCTTCAACGTCCTTTTACTTCCTGTTATTCTCACTTTTCTACGCTATTTCTTTTAATTCCAAATTGTTGAACCTCAATAAACATTATTTTTTCTCAATTTATTTTCAAATTTTCAACCCATCTTATCTCATTTCTTAACTATTATCTGGACCACGATTATTTCTGAAAATTTAAGTAATCTTTGCAACATGCTAACATGCAAATAACAAATCTCTGCAAAAAAAAAACAACAACAAACAAAACCCAGTACAATTAGACTTACCGGTGAATTGTTCCACTTGAGTATATGCCATGTGGTCTCCTTTAGCTGTGGAAGCCACATTTCACATACTGTACCATTCATAATGCAATAAATGGCATCAGTTATCTCTACAAAGTCTTCAAGCTTCATCTCTCTTGCCTCCAATCTGGTTAAGTTGAAAAAAAAAAACAAAAATTATTTTATTCTCATTTTTTTTAGCAAAGAGTAAAAATCATGCACAGTTCGCCATATTTTCCTATTTTTGTGCCAGGAACTGAAACATCATTTTTTGAGTTATAAACCAAGAGCTCTACGTAAAAGTACCCTTATGATACCTTATGAAATGTCTAATACAACATAATCATGGTTGCTTGTGTTGCAATAACTCTGTAGCAGACTTGTTGTTTAGATGACGGTAGTTATGGACTATTGCAATTTTGTTTCCTTCCATGATTTTAAACCTTTTTTTTTTAATTTGAGCATTGCAAGAAATTATGTTTTTGAGATTAGAGTGAAGATGTTATAAATAACAACATCACTTTGTTATATGATTTAAAAACATTCTAATGTTGAAATTTTAATTTTTTTCACTTTCAGCTATGTGTAAAATATATCTTTTAAAAAAAAAAGACATCTTCTGTCCTCAGTTTGATGCTTCATTTCTACTTTAGTGTACAGATCAATTTAGATTATTGTATTGGATTACATACTTTCAAGATAAAGCTTCTAAAGTGTGTTTAGCATTGACTAAATAAGATGGTTATACTTAACGGATGGCAATTATTTTGTGGCAGATAATGCTAAAATAAGGTTTCTATATAAAAAAAAATAATGGAGTTTCAAACCTGGAAAAAGACTTTTTTTATGACACTATCAGAGAGATTTAACAGAATTCATGTAAATTTCATGATCATGGTAAAGAAAAGGAAGAGGAAGAAGACGTGATGATGTTGCTGTTGGAGATGACAGTGCAAGACTAATAATCATAAGAGTGGCGACATGATCTGGAACTCTCTAATATAAAAACAAAGATGTATGTATTTTTTTTAAAGTGACGCATTCTCTGCAGTGGAAACCTAGGTATCTTTTCCTCTTCATACATACTTGGCAGATGCACTGAAGAAGGCAATGGCCATAGCCCAGACAGCATCATGGACCATGGAGGCCTCGTGGTACCCTGTGATGTGATGAGACTGGTGCCAGGCGTGTTGAGCATCCTATCCAGGCGTTCAGAGAACTGCTGGGCAGTCTGAAGGAGAAAAGTATGGGTGGAATAGGGTGGGTTTATATAAAGAGGAAGGTATAGGAGGAAGGAATTCTTCTGGTATCTAGCCGAACAACTTTGCTAAGGAGACTTTAGGCGAGATAAATAAAACTTGTCCCTACAAACCTAGTGGATGATGTTGCCTATTAAGTACAATTATCAATACTCATTTTAACGCAAGCTTAATGAAACGTTAAAAAGGTTACCTGTTAGTTTTAGATTATTTTTCACTTTACATAATTTTCTCTTATAGCTTTCACAAATGCACCATGGAAGGAAGCTGTGAGCGGTCCACCAAATATGTATTTTTACCTTTTATTAGCGGGATACTGCACCGATACCGACAGGCGCACATGGAAGCCCAATACGGACTAAATACATATTATACCTACTGGTTGGCAGTTATGTATGAATAGTTTGTTTTATGTGAATAACCCATGCACGAACAATATGAGAAAATAGCAGTAAAGAGCTTCTTTATCCCATTTTTCAAATGAGATGGATGAACTCATTCCTCATTGTCTTTGCTAAGCGAAAAAAATATTTATCCTAATGCAGTATAATGGTTTCAATGCTTTCAGCCAAGCTTGCCAAGCTTGCCAACCTGCGTTTTTCTCTGTTGTTTGAACAGTCTCCTCTGTCACTAAGCTGACCTAATTCTCTTACTAAAATACTTGGAAAATATAAGGGACTGGAAGGACCATCAAAATCAACTCTAAAATTACATATTTAACAGACCTGTAGCAGACACAATGCGTAAAATCAATCTTCCAAAATTCCACCTCCTCCACTCTACTTACCATGCCAACTTCTGTCATTCTTGGCTTCTGGTACAGTACGGTAAACTCTGTGGTGAAGCCTCCACCAGCTGCTCAACAGTGCATATGTGGCCACAGTCCTTGACCTTGCACCAGTTGTCCGGGTACCAACCAATAATGAATCACACATACTTTTTTCCATAAAGTGTCTCCTTATATGCCTGGGAAGATCAAATGAGTAAGGATACAATGATATAGTGACATCCTTGAAAAGTGATCTTTCATTTGATTTTTACAATGACTAATAGATTGATTGATTGGTAGAGTTTCTTTACAAAAGGAAAGCTTTTTGTCTGTTTTGCCTAACCAATTGGTCACTAACTCTGCTGTATGTCTTTCTCTCTTCTCTGTCTAATAATAATAATAATAATAATAATAATAATAATAATAATAATAATAATAATAATAATAATAATAATTATTATTATTATTTAATAATCGCAGTAGTAGTAGTAGTAGTAGTAGTAGTAGTAGTAGTAGTAGTAGTAGTAGTAGTAGTAGTAGTAGTAGTAGTAGTAATAGTAGTGGCAGTAGTAGCAGTAGTAGCAGTAGTAATAGTAGTAGTAGTAGTAGTAGTAGTAGTAGTAGTAGTAGTAGTAGTAGTAGTCGTCGTCGTCGTCGTCGTCGTCGTCGTAGTAGTAGTAGTAGTAGTAGTAGTAGTAGTAGTAGTAGTAGTAGTAGTAGTAGTAGTAGTAGTAGTAGTAGTAGTAGTAGTAGTAGTAGTAGTAGTAGTAGTGGTGGTGGTGGTGGTGGTGGTGGTAGTAATAGATGTTGTAGTAATAATAATGACAATAATAATAATAAAGTTTGGTCGAGAATTCATTAGGACAGGCCAAGCCACCGAAGTAAACAAACCTCTGCATATAAAGAGTACATGTAGTGATCCACTATTTCTTTTGACTTTGAAGCGTAGTTTGAACAGAGAGCACTTTTTCAGCCCTCATTTCACTCAACACCATTGTTAAACCGTCCTCACTGGGTCAAATAGTCTAATGATATGACTCACTTTGGCACTTGATACTAAGGGTTAATTTACTTCCTTAATAATTCGAGAGGCCTCGGTTTTGCTTCAGTGATAATGATATTGACAATCACAACATACATTTTGTCAATCAAAGATATGTGTAAAGCATCTTTACCAAGGATTTAACGCCTTTTTTTTTGCATGGGCTATGATGCATCGTAAAGTTCCTACGCATCTTTCAATACCGGCCTAGATCTTAAAAGCTGTGTGTCTATCGTCACACGGTTGAAAACAAAGTTTACAAAACAAACCAACGTTTGCAATTATTTCAGAACGAAGAGGGCGTATGTAAAGGCCAACCACATCTGTCAGCCTATATGTTCAACATCGTTGTGTTGAAGATTAATCTTAATACGCACAGTGCTCTCTCAGATTTATTCTGTCCGGAGTTTGCTAAGGTTCCATATTGGGCTCTGAAACTTGCACTAACAACGCATAACAGCAAATCATAGATTTGGGAAAATCCATAGACACCGAAGATACGAAAGCATGTATTCAGCTGATATGAAAAAAAAAAAAAAAGAATATATGTACATGACAAATATTGTTTATTCTCTTTCTGTAACACTCAACATTTTTTCACCGCTTCTATATTAAAGCAAATATAAATAAAACACGCGTCGCTCTCAGGGTTTCACAAGAAGATAGATTTCAACCGTAACAGATTGTCTCAGTCGGTCTGTGTTTGAGGTTCAGCTTATAAGCTTTTAATGTGTTCATTTTTTCCTTGCTTTCTCCTGTTGCTTTTCCAATCATCTAGTTCGTGATCAAAATGTTATGTCCACGCAGATCTCTACGTACATAGCGGGCAAAACGAACATGGATCCTCTGCCATTGTCAAAGCAAACACAAACATACACACTTATCGTTTTATTTTTTTTCCACAGAAGAGATCTCATCATCTACACTTTTCGATTTCAAAGAAGCCATTGACGAATGACAGAGGACCCCATGGCATTAAATCTCCCCCGTTTTACTTGCACAACTAATGTTAACCCGAAAATACATTCAATGACTGTGTAAAACCATAATATGTTTTGCTGGATTGATTTACATGTTTGTTTCAAGAAATACATTTCGAAATGGGGTGTAATTTAAAAAAAATTCGAGAAACAAAAAAAAAAAAAAAAAAAAAAAATAAAATAAAAATCCCAAACAACGGATGTAAGGTTTCAGCTCTGAACCTCCGCCATATAGGCACTTGCTTTGCTTGTTTCAAGAAATACAAACTACATGAAAAAGTAAGGTTAGAAAACAAAAAAAAAACAACAAAAAAAAAACATATATATATATATATATCAGTGAGAAAAAGAGAGCAAAGGGGCTTGGCAATGTGATAAGTAAAGAACGTTAATTTTCAGTTTCTCTTGAGACTAAGAAACGTGTCTTTTTGAAGCTTCATAAAAGACAACATGGTTGGAAAGAGAATCTGAAAATGACAACGTTAAGTTGAAACAAGGCAGCCATCGTTATGATTCAATTATGTTTGACCTGTGGAAAGATGGAAAAAATGGCAGCGTGTATACATTGTTTCCAAAATACTTTGTTTATATTTGTGTGAAGGTCAACCGACGTAAACGTTTGCAGACGTCCAGAAATAGATATTTAGTTGGAAAAGATAAAAGAAGGGAACCTTTCTCACTTTTCCAATATCCTAGAGAGGGTTGAAGACAGCCTGACTAGTACTCAGTTGATGGTTTCATGTTGTAAAAACAATAGCGGCCATTATTAGTTTCAGTTACTTGTCTTTAGCAGCAACGTTAAAGAGGGTGAAATTTTGTGTTATGATGAAATCATGAGTACATATCACAAAACCATTTTTTTTTAAATTGAGATAAACACAATGTCTTTCCATTTGAGTCAAATTTGACAGCTTTTACAAACTTAATCAATTAAATTAGTACATTGCATCACAATGCACACTAAGTAAACTGCATTAAATTGGACTTCCCAATATGTAACTATATAAAGCCCTCCATTGTTATTAGATTAAAAGCTTGGCAAGGTAACGAACCAAGACCTGGCTCTAATCCCTAACGGTGTTAAGAAGACCCGTAACACGGTCAAGGTCCACACGCTATGACGGCGCGCGCCAGTTGTCACTTATGCTTTGGTGTGGCTCCTCCCATAATACACTCGGGATACATTGGAGAATGGATGCTGGCGGCGATTTTTGTCAGCCGCGATGCTTCGCCATATAGGTATCGGCTACTCAACAGACAGTACATTGACATTGACATATGGACATAATACACTCGGAATACATTGGCAAATAGATGTTTTATCCTCAGAGGTACCGGCTACTAGATACTTCATGATGTCGGATGAATAATCGCTACCGAGTGCCTATATGGTGGAGGAACTTCCCCAACATCTCCAATGTATTCCAAGTGTATTATGGGAGGAGCCACACCAGCCCTTAAGGCATTAAGTAATCATTTGAGGCGCGGCGACATAGCGTGTGAACTTCCACATTTTTTTTACACGGACCTTCTTAACACCGTTAGGGATTGGAGCTAGTTCTCGGTTACCTTGCCCAACTTTTAAACTTGAAATAATTGGAGAGCTTTATATAGTAACATATTGGGAAGTCCAATTTAATGCAGTTTACTTAGTGTGCATTGTGATGCAATGTACTAATTAATTTAATTGATTAAGTTTGTAAAAGTTGTCAAATTTGACTAAAATGGAAAGACATTGTGTTTATCTCAATTAAAAAAATGGTTTTGTGATATGTACTCATGATTTCATCATAACACAAAATTTTACCCTCTTTAACGTTGCTGCCAAGGACAAGTAACTCAAACTAATAATGGCCGCTATCGTTTTACATCACTGAACTTGTTTACAACATGAGGTATTTTTTTACCTGTACACCCAACTCGCATTGGCATTTAAAATGATGTTTTTCTGTTAGATTTCAATGTGCTGAGTACGAATTTGAAGGTTTTATTCGCCGAAAATAAATCGTTTTTGAAATATATGCCTTTTTTTTTTTGGATTATTTCTTCTTCCTTAACCTATTTAAGCGTATTGATTTGCTCGAGGTAGGTGCCTTTTTGCATGTTAATTACTTCCGTCTTTCGCGCATGCGTATTACTTTCTTTTTAGTTACTCTTTGCGCATGCGCAACGTCTTACAATTACCCATGCGCATGCGCAATTAAAGGCGCGTCTTTTGTCTCATTTCATGTCTTACTCATTTGGCTCAACAGCTGATGTGTTTTGATCTTGATCGTGATTTTCTTCATGGCTGCTTGTGATAAGTGTTCTTTTGATTATTTCCAAGTTATTGCTGAATTTTATAATAACGACGCTAAGTCATTACCATTCTTAGTGATACGGAGGTGTTCGAAGTAGCAGAGACGGAGTAAAGGTAAGAGCTGTATTTATTATTATTATTATTTTTTTTTAAACTCTGTGCTGTTTCTTGTCCTTCCGGTTCATCTTCACCTTGATTTGATCGTATTATTAAATGAAAGTCGCTTCATTTTTTAAGTGTGTCCCCCCCCTCATTTTTTATTTATTTATTTTGTTAACAGTCCATAAAATTGCGCCTTTATAAAGTTACGTAATCGTGACCACTTTCACTTATAATACGATCACGGTCAAGGTCGACCGGAAAGACAAGAAACAGCACTCTGGTGTGTGTGGGTGTACAGGTAAAAATTTACCCAACATGAACCATCAACTGAGTACTAGACAGGCTGTCTTCAATCCTCTCTAGGATATTGGAAAAGTGAGAAAGGTTCCCTTCTTTTATCTTTTCCAACTAAATATCAATTTCTGGACGTCTGCAAACGTTTACGTCGGTTGACCTTCACACAAATATAAACAAAGTATTTTAGAAACAATGTATACACGCTGCCATTTTTTCCATCTTTCCACAGGTCAAACATAATTGAATCATAACGATGGCTGCCTTGTTTCAACTTAACGTTGTCATTTTCAGATTCTCTTTCCAACCATGTTGTCTTTTATGAAGCTTCAAAAAGACACGTTTCTTAGTCTCAAGAGAAACTGAAAATTAACGTTCTTTACTTATCACATTGCCAAGCCCCTTTACTCTCATTTTCTCACTGATATATATACATATAGATTCTATAAATATATATAGCCACGAATTTGACATATATATATATATATATATATATATATATATATATATATATATATATATATATATATTCGTGTCAAAAACCGTGACGAAAGTTACAGGAAAAAAACAAAGCGGACAAAATATTAACAACCTCATTTTTTAAATTATAAATTCTCTGGATATTTCCTAATTTTAAGATTTCAAAGGTATTTAAAAAACGAGAAAAGATGTTTTGAACGTCCGTTTGCCTTGTCGGATATTACTTTCGAAAAAAGATCTCGCGAGACACGATGACCTTTCGCAGTTTGATAGATCTAGATCTAGTTTTTGGAGAAGTGCAGGAAACATGCATTTTTCATATTGTTTTCTTTTGAAAAGTTCTATGAATGATACTATGTGGCTTTCATATCTACATATGTTACAGTAGTCAAAGGTTTAAAGAGAATATGCTGACAAACTTTCTCAGGACTGCTACAGGACATTGTTTTCAAAATGTTTTCTTTGAAACTGATTTGGCTAAGTTAAGCAAAATGAAAGTTATAAATATCTAGATCTAGATCTAGATCATAATGCAAAAGCCATTATATAAGAAAATTGTATCAGTATATGACAGGAAAGAATTTGTTTTTAACTCATTCAAGGGTAAGATTGTGCAAAAAATGTAAGAGGCAAGAAAATGTGCTTGTCTTTTTGTGTAAGTGAACCAATTCCAAGAATAGTAAATAAATTATTATATTTTCTCTCCTGCTTCATTTTTATAAAGTGTGCCAAAACAGCAACTTACTTTTAATGTTTAAATATTGATAACTTAAAGAAGTTTTTCAACAATCTAGATCTAGATCTAGGTGCAAACTTTTAAAGGATTTAATCTATAGAGCACTGTTTTCATCATGTCAGAGAGCCACCATTCCTGAAAGTAGTGCAAGTTCCTATTTCTGGAAATAATAAGTTATTATTTTCAAATATTATTTCTTAAAGTTTATTATATTAGTTGTTGGAATTAAACAGTGAGAGATTTGTAATGTTTTAAGTACCGGTATTGGGAGATATTTCCTTAAGTTTTTGTAAGGAAATAAAAATGTTTGGGAGTAGTGGTCCAGTTGTAATGCTTATTTCACAGTCTAGTTTTGATTTCTATGGATAGAATAAAATGCTTTTTATAAATTTAATAAAAATCCACACACCGGGTACTGTTTGTTGTTAACATTAAACCATTCACACTGTTTCACAAGATGAAATCTATGCAGCTACCTCTTAATTGGACAATATGTTTAATAATAATGGTTTATCACTCAGGACAACTTTTACCAAAGTAGAAGGAGAATTTGAACAATTTTTTTAAATTTTTTGTTATTCAGATGGCAGATGACATATCAATCATGCAGCAGACAATAATAAAAACCCTTTAAAGCGGTTACCAGTGCTGGTAAGAATTTTATTCAAATTTTCCTCTTGAATAATCATTCAGCATTATAAATGATTATTTTTTGTCTGGATATTATGAAGACTATTACATTTACCCTTTTGACAAACAAATTTTTTTTTGTCTTTAGCACAAGTAATCAAGAGGTCAAGGATTTTTTCACTTCCATCTATTCTTGTTAAGTGTAGCAGTTATTACTGGTATTTGTTAGCATCATGTATGAGAATTATCCATTTTAGAAGTTTCACAATCAAAGCAGCTCTACTCCACCTATAGTAAGAGCACCACAGAAAATTAAAAGGTCAATTTAATTACTATAAAATTCCTTCATGCACACAATTTTCCATTTCTTTTTTTGTAAAAAAAAAAATAACAAAGGAAAAAAAAACATCACTTGGAAGAGAAATTATGTAGACTTGACTCCTCCTTTTTTGTTGTTGTTTCAGTTTCTACTCAAGTGTTATTAGCTAGAATTGCTATTGCATGATTTTAGATCTGTCTTTAGAATACAATTTAAGCCATTTAGAATTGTACCTTTCAATAGTCTCTTTTTTTTCTTTTTCAGTGGACAGTTTTTCATGAATTTATGGCCAAAGAGAAAGAAGCTTGTTCGTCCAAAGAAAATATCCAAAAGTCAAGCATGAGGCAGAATATCGTGCCAGGCTAAAGACAGATGCTGAAAATGGGCAGCCTATTGCTTAAAGCAGAAATTACTGGTAAAGGAGCAGGAGGAGGAGCAAAATATAAAAAGCAGTATGATTATGAGATACAAATTGAAAAAGTCAATGACTCTACTAAAGTGTGCTCGAAGCTGAAAATATTCAGCTTAAATATTACAAATCGTTTACATTGTAGTTGTGAAGCTGAAATTTTAACTTTATTTGGTCAATTTTTCTTTAGTTGAATCTACAAAATATGTTTGTTGATATTGTTTACAGAAATGCATAGTATATGATTCAAATTTAAGGTGGTTCCCTGATACCTGAAGAAACATTCTTTTTTGGTTCTGTTAACACTTTTGACTTTTAATACATATGATTTGAAGTTTTTAAAATTGACTTATCATCAAATAGTAGTTGCTACAAGGCTTCTCATTTCATCTGGGATGCAAAACATATTACATGTACATGTTTAGGTGTCAATGAAAAGCCCAGTTTAAACATAACTTATCAAGAACATTTCTCAATGCAAATTAGAATGATGAAAGGTCAGTTGAAATGCATCTGATGCTTTATGTTATGGATGAAATTTTATTCTTGGTGGATGCAAATTGTATGAAACAAATACTTAAGTGACCAATTTTGTGTATGCATAGTTCAATCTCATTTGATTTAAATAAATGTGTACTTCATAAAATCATATTTTAAATAGGAGTTGTAAATTTTCATGCTATAATCCTAGCAAATGTATATGTTTACAAAAAGGCCCATTCTTTGCAACTTTTTTAAATGAAGGGGAAATATCAAATAGGATGAAATGATTATCATAATGATTTCTAGCTTTTTATTTCTGTATGACATACATCTCCTCTTCTTTGAATTATACGAATTATATGTCCACTGCTTGGAAAGTACTAATGTGTGCAAAATGCTTGTTTTTAGATAAAAGAGCAATATTGTCTACAATAAAGTATACCAAGAATTTATTTTAATTTTCATGATGCAACATAATTTCAATAAACTTTCTGTGCATAGTTCTTTATTTTTTAAATCTTTGACATGATCAGTGTTATGGAATTTGTTAAAGAGTTGCAGTTCATTGTTTGTTTATCAGTTCTTTCCTTTGTTTGTTTTTGACCTGACAATTTTTCATGAAAATTAAAACTTAACAAAGATATTGACAAGAAAATAGAACCTCTTACATTAATTTTTTTTAATTCATTCACAAGTCTCATTTTTGAGTAGTTGAACTTATTAGCAGAGAGTGGCGTGACTTCTTTACATTTTGTTTGTTTTTTTGCATATATTTTCTGTGTTTATGTAGTTTTTATAATGGTACAGTATAATGAATAGAACAATACAAATAATTTTGAACACATTCCCAAACAATAACCCTGATGGATAGGCAATTTTAGAATAAAGAAACATTACATGTAGTACTTAACGATGAATTTATGAGTCTGTGGAGTACTTCCAAATAGTACGGGGTCTGGTATTTTTCATAATATACTCTTACAACATATAATCCTTTAAAAAAAATATTTGTTCAATTAAGAATGTTTTGACTATGAGCGCTTGAAAAAGATGTTTTTTTCGTGTTATTTTATGTATCAATTTCTGGCTAGAATGAAGAATAAACATCTTATTTAAGCTTTTATCCTCACTTAAAAGATTATTGCAACGTTTTTTCGCTTTAAGTGTATCCAAAATATGATTATTTTTAGAGTAAAATATCAATAACTCCATTTAAATATTGCGTAATCAATCAAGGGCAATTATTCTGTCAATACTGAAGTACTTATATAAAAAAAGTAAAAGATATCTTCAACAAAGGTCTATACTACAACTTTGCTTCTTTGAGTTATATAGAAATGTCTATAACTTTCAAGATAAAGGCATGCCACATGGGCGTAAAATCATGATAGATCTAAGCTACCTGTATTTGGCAATGGATCATATCTACTCAACTGACAATCATTCCTCTCTGCAGGGTTCCTCTTCTACTTCATCCGCTCGATCTTTTCCAAATTGCTCTTCCCCTCTTTATATCAGAAGAAAATCACCACATTTTGTTCTCTGCTATCCCTCTTTTTTTCTTCCACCTTCTCTCGAAAGCTCCTTTATATATATATATATATATATATATATATATATATATATATATATATATAAAAGTCTAAATACAGAAAATAATTACAATGTAATTATACATACGGTGGGGCTATAGAGATGAAGAAAATAACAAGTGAAGAAAAATTGTAACCTAAACTCACCTTATGGTTATCTCATTTAATGATTTATTGCAAAGTTAGAACTTTTGACTTTTCCTTTCGATGGGTTTGTTGAACACAACGACCTCCACCTTCACCTCTTTTCATGGGGTTTGACATCACTGCAAGCAAGTTCATATTTATCTCCTGAAATTAAAAAAAAAAGTTTTCAAAATTACAATCATAACAGTATTCATGATAATTACTTTCTTTTATATTAAATAATTCCCCAAGAAATAATCGCATTCATATTTCAAATTTTATATTAACCTAGATCTAATTGGTGAAAGGCAGGTTAAGATAATCATTTTCATTCTAGAATATTCAGCTTTTGCCTTTTTATTTTCAAAGAGCTGGCCCTTCCTATTGACACAATTAACCACAGCTGTATCTAGTTCTAGGGTGAGCAGTGGTCAAGTGGATATGGCGCTTGACTTCCATTCAGAGACCCTGATTTCGAATCACAGTGCAGACAAAAATGTTTTTTAGCTCCCCCATGTCCATCGAGCACTAAATGGGTAGCTTTAGACGTCCCTTTAGACTCTGTGAAAGTAAAAACGACGAGGAAGGCAATGGCAAACTACCTCACAAAATTTCGTATGCCAAGAACAATCACAACCTTACACCTGGTTTACCTATGCTCATTTTCTTCATGCTTTTACAAATGCACCCATTCAGATCGGTATTAATAACATGAAGTCTGCCAATTTTTGAAAAGGCAAATAAGTTTTTTTCAGCGTGAAAAAAAAATAGCTGCAAACCTAACTCATTAATCAAAATTGACTTTAAACACAAGCTTAATGAAACTTTTACAATCTTATATGTTACTTATAAGTTATTCTTATTGTAAACTATGTATAATTTTCTCTCATCATAACTTTAGGTATCATATAGACCATGACTGCAAACTATGAGTGGTTCACCAATCATGTATTTTTACTTCTGATTAGTGGGATACTGCCAAATACATACTTTTTAACGATACCGACAGATGTACTTTGAAACCCAAATATAGACTAAATATGTATTATACGTACTTGTTAGCAGCTATGTGAAGTGAGTAGGCATACTCAATTTTTATAACTCTTGCATTGAGAGAATTGAA
This sequence comes from Elysia crispata, assembly GCA_033675545.1. Classification (NCBI taxonomy): domain Eukaryota; kingdom Metazoa; phylum Mollusca; class Gastropoda; family Plakobranchidae; genus Elysia; species Elysia crispata. The sequence goes on from JAWDGP010004477.1 coordinate 710,912, forward strand.
CCAGTTGTCAAATTTTGTCAATTGATGTGAACTGAGCAAAATGTCTGTAAACAAAGACGGTGGACAACTACAACAAAAGAAACGTGTAGTAGATCGTCCCCCAGGATCTAAAAACAACGCTAGATCAGATTCTAGGTGTAATTCAACCAACAATACCCCAGATGACTCCCCAAATAAATATTCAGCCCTGTATCAAAGCAATGATGATGACAAAGCTTGGATATGTGAAATTTGTGTAAAATCATTTAGTGATCCAGATTCAAAGTTACTAGAGTATCAACGATGTAGGAAGCACTGCTGAATTGCGTGCTTGAACAATAAGCGAAAGCGAATACAGATGCATGAGTAAATCAGATTCTATGTGGTTTTGCATGAAATGTAGGGAAATTGTCAAGAAAAACATTGTAGTTGATCTTAAAATAGAACAAAGGTGTTGACAAATTATGAGTCGAGAATATGTGAACTAGAAGATGATGTGAAGGATGAATGCATTGAAGCTCCAGTCAGAAAGATTTTGCAGTAGGAGCTCAAATCCAGGGAGGAAAGTAGGAATAGTGATAATGTAGGTCAATTAATCTGTTCAAAACAACCAGAAACCGTGAAGTCTGTGTTAACGGAACTGAAGGAGTGAAAGGCAAGGGAAAATAATATGATACACGATGTTCAAGAGATCATAACTGAGGATGACAAGGGAGAGGTAACATTACGATGACACGAAGGTGATTAATATCTTGCACACATGTAAGATAGAGGTCGTGGAGGAAAACAAAGTGACAAAAATTATAAGGATAGGTAGATTTGATAAGGATAAACCGAAGCGGCCTATGTTAATTACTTTTAAAAACAGCTCAACAAAGGTGCAATTGTTCAAGAATATACGCTTTCTAAGAAGTAATGAAGAACTAAAAAATATCAGCATCAGCATCAGCAATGATCTCACAAAGAAAGATCAGGAAACAGCACTGAGAAATGAGGCTAAACGAGTTAATGACGAAGCATCAGGGGCCCACCCTGCAGGGCCTGAGCAAGGAAAATCGTCAAAGTCATTAAAGAATAATAATTGAGAACTCAAAAGGTATAAAAAGTGTAACTATGTTCCAGTTTATTGACAAATTTAAATGTTTATACATGAATGTCAATCAATTGAGGAACAAGATGATAGAGCTTCAAGTAAGAATTGGTGATGTCATGCCACATGTTATCGGGATAGCGGAAGTAAAAGTACTAAAACCAAAAAGTAATGCTCACCAAAATCAGTCAGCACTAGAAGAGGTTGGGGAATACAAGATGTTTTCCAATATTGACAAGAAGGGACGATCAATAATTTTGTTTATTCACATGTTACTACCACGTACCAGTCGCTGAGGTGAAAATGTCTACAGATTTCAGCGAAAATTTATCCGTGAAGATTCGCCTAAATAGACATGACAGTTTGTTGGTAGAATTATTGTATAGATCACCTTCGAAGGAAGATGAAGATTTTTACAATAATCTCAGGGAATTAATCTCAGAAGCTGCGAGTAAAGGTCATTTGTATTTACTTTTAATGGGGGGCTTTAACTACACTGGTATCCATTGGGATAAATGGAGTGCGATAGGTAGCAGAACAGACACTAAGGAATACAAGTTTTTAGAGTGTGTACAGGACAATTTCCTGTATCAACATATTATGAAACCTACACGATAGAGGCGATGACACACCACACACCCTGGATCTTATTTTCACGAACAAGGAAAATATGACATCTGGCTTGGAGCTTCAGAGCCCTCTAGGAAAAGGAGACCACAGTGTCATACGATTCGACTTTGAGTGTTAGACACAAATCCAAAATAAGGTAAAGAGAGTTAAGCGTTACAACAAGGCTAACTATGACATTATAAACCAAGAAATACTGAACTGTGAGTGGAATATTATGTTAGAAGAAAATGAGGACATAGATTGTATGTTGAAAAAGGTCAAAACAAAGTTGAAGGAAATCGAAAACAGGTACATGCCAACACGCAACATCAAGAAGGCAGTAAGAAAGAAAAGAGGTTTTCCAATAGACAAAGAGACTTTTAACAAAATTTGGTTGAAAAACACACTTTCCAGGAAAGCAATCAGAATGAAGGCAATATAATACAACCAGGAATCAGGTCAAGGAATTAACCAGACGGCTTCGCAAGAAATTCAAAAACAACATATCAAAGAAAGCTTGTGTGGCAGTACATCAAACCAAAGTCAAAAACTATGGAAGGCATAGGGGAGTTATATGTAGGTCAATGCTCTAAGAAGAGATAGAAAATGGAGATACTCGGAGATTTTTTTCTGCAGCTTTTTTGAAAAAGAACCAAATGGAGATATATCAATAATACAAGATAGGACTGTTAAGTACAATATGAAAAACCTATTTATTAAGGAAGAAGATGTGTTGAATATAGTCAGACAGCTGAAAGTTGAGAAATCCCCAGGTTTGGACAGTACACATCAGAGATTTCTTCGAGAAGTATGTGAAACTGTTACCTATCCCTTTATGACACTATTCAACCACTCAATAAAATGTGAAACTATACCTCATGAATGGAAGAAAGCAAAGATTAGTGCATCATTCAAAAAAGGAGATAAGTGTGAGGCAGGAAATTACAGACCGGTCAGTCTAACGACAGTAGTATGTAAAATCATGGAAAAGTTTGTAAGAAGTCATGTTATGAACCATATGAAAATGAATGATTTCTTCACTAACAAACAATATGGCTTTATAACAGGGAGATCCACCACTCTACAGCTACTAGAAGTAAAGGACAAATGGACAGAAACACTAGATAGAGGAGAACATACTGACTGTATATACATGGATTATCAAAAAGCATTCGATGACGGTGCCACATAACAGGTTAATCAGCAAGTTGAGGGCATACCACATCTCTGAACAAATGATCAATTGGATACGGAGCTTTCTTAGTGGGATAGAACAGCAAGTGGTTGTAAACAGAGAGAAATCAGACTGGAATCCTGTGACGTCTGGAATGCCTCAAGGGTCAGTTCTCAGGCCCTTGATGTTTGTTATATTTATCAATGACTTGCCTGAGATGACCAACTGATACTTATCTCTTTGCTGACGAAACCAAAATTTTCAACAACATAAAAAAGATCCATCAATGACAGTGACTCTCCAAGGGGACCCAGATATAAGATTGCACAAGGAAGCGACACATGGCTTCTCAGATTCCACCCGGAGATATGCAAACATATATATATATATATATATATATATAGGTAGTAAAAAGGACATACCATACAACCAGTATTTTCTAGGAACAACATCACTGGAAAGGATTCATTTAGAGAAAGACATTATATATATATACATGATGGATTGAAATTTGACGAACATATAGGTGAAAGAGTGAAAAAGGCTACCCAGTTGTTTGCAGTTATAAGATCCTTCCATCATTTAAACAAGAACTTCATACCGCTTTACCAATCACCTGCAAAGACTCATCTTGACTAGATGCAAGTTTGATCTGGTCACCCATGAGTATGAAATTGATCGAAAAGATAGAGGGAATTCAGAGCAGGGATGAAAGACCTGTCATATACCAAAAGATTTTGATAGCTTAAGTTACCAACTTTAAGCTATAGAAGGAGAAGAGGGGACATGACTGAGATTTATAGAATAGTGACGGGAATCTATGACAGGGATGCATGTGGCTTTCTGAAGTTGTCGAAAGATGTGGCTCCAGGAACTGGGACTTGAGGTCATCCTTTCAAACTCTATCAACAGCAAGCTAGAACACCATTACACAAAAAACTGGTTCGCCCTGAAAGTTGAACAAAATGGGTCTATTCTAGGTCCTTAGAAATAAAAATGATTATTTATTGACAGACGCTACTAAAAGTAAAAAATCTCATGTGTGTTGTGAATTATATTGTAATATTTCAATAACGCTGTAAAAACAACCATGTGTACCTACCTTAATGATTTGTTTATAATTTTACTTTTTTTCGGCAGCTATCATCTTTTTTCAGAACCACAAGATATCCCTCTTTGTACTATATCAACCAATGTGCATCAATATCGTTTTATTACTTCTTTTTTCGTCGCAATTATGTTTAAAATGCAAAAGAGCATCCAGAACTGTGTGATGAAGCATCTTTGCGATGGATACAGGCACGTCTCGTTATAAATTACTCATAGTAATCAACTTGTGCTTCCAAATGTAGAGCTAGATCTAAATGCATATCTCTAACATTATCATTAGCTTGGTTGAGTGGCTCTGCAAAGCTAATATGAACAGTTAATTTTAGCACAAAACAAACCGAAAAACAGAGTAAAAAAAAGGCCAACTTTCTCACATTAAAGGTCAAACTTGAATTTCTCGTCCAGTGTTACAGGCACAAAAAGATGATAGCTATTTTTGTCTCATCAGTCTTATTCACAAATTCTATGTTTAAGAGGCCAAATTGTGGTTAAAATATTCCCTGTTTGACGCTTATACATATTGCCAGTTGGGATTCCCTTCAAAGACGGTAAGTTTTTGACAAAAAATTATTTTTAGCGTGCATTTGCAAAGACGATAGCACAAGTCGATAGCTCTATATCTAAGTTGTTGATGCCATAGATTGTTATTTTATGTCCATTTTAGACTAGTCAAACAGTCAGAATCATCAGTTGGAAATGACAGCAAGGGCCAAGGACTGGATGTGAAGATGGAGAGATCGCTCTTATTGGAAGAATAGGCCTTAGCCTAAACAATACAGAAAACAACACGTCAGGATCCATATCTTTGACATGGTCTAACTAACCAAATCTTGATAGCATAATAACAAGTTAAGTATAAATACAAAGGTAATATATCGCGTAGCGATAAAATATACAACAGTTTTCGCGCATGCGCACAACTTTACATATTTTCTTATTCTTCTCTAGTTTCGGTTGCGTGACTGAGAGAAATACTATGAGAAAGCCTAGGCCTATCGGGCAAAAAATTTATACGATTAGTGGTCCGTTTCCTTCGAGAAACAAATACTTGGTAGGGGTAAACGGGGGTATTAGGCACCACACTTTAGGCAGTAGCATATATTTTATGAATTTTCTCAAAAACTGTTCATAAACCTGCAATATTTAAATGTTTACATGCTTTCAAACTCTTTCTCACACCATTTCACACTGTTTGATTACCATCCAACACTTGGAAATATTTTATTTTGAATTTTTTATTACAATGACCACAAAAACAGAACAGGCGTTATGGGGGCATTAAGCACCCCCAAGTGGGGCATTAAGCACCTAGTTACTGAGAGCAGAAATCACAGATCCACTCCTCAGTGGTCATGTTTTTAAGCTCCCCCGGGCTTAAATTGACACATATAGCATGAAACCAGACATCACAAATGTCACATGCAATCCAGTCTTTGCCCCCAGCTTGCCCACACCGTCCACACTCTGTGTCATCTGACAAAGTGTCAGAGTCCAAAGGGCTCCGTGATCTGGCTCTGGAGTCTCTGTGGGTCACTCTTCCTCTCCCTCTGCCTCTGCCTTTTCCTTTCCCCCGGCCTCTGGCTTGCTTTTCAGCATCTGCCTCACGTAGCGTCCAAACACAATCCTCTACAGTAAGGCTTTCTCCATATCTGAAGCGCTGCACTCTTGCAGATCTACCCCTAGCGCTTTGGGAGAAGTGTGGCCTCAGTTGGTCTAAGAAAAAGTCTTTGAGAGAAGAGCATCCTGAAGATGGAGCAGGCGAAGGGCCTGAAGGTGAGGCCAAAGACAGTGAGCCCGGGGCTGGGGCGACAGGTGACAATGGTCTCAAGGCAGGAGCGGCAGCCGGCGATGGTTCCAAGGCAGGAGCAGCAGACGGCGATGGTCCCAAGGCAGGATCGATAAATGACGATGGCCCCAAGGCAGGAGCGGTAGACAGTGATAGTCCGGGAGTTGAGGCATCAGAAGGCTGTGCAACCACTTGGGGACGTTCAATCAAGGTGACGGCTGAAGGATTGAAAGGACAGATGCCTGTTGAGCTGAACCCTGCCTTAATGGTTTCACGTTGAAGCAATTCCTTGCACAGCTGTTTCAGAACACGGGGGAAATCCTTCTTACCCACGGGTCCTTTGTGGGTTCTGGCAAATTTTACCAAAAGCTGTTGCCACTTTACCTTGACCGGTCAGAACACCGCGCGATCATACGGTTGGAGCAGGTGGGTCAGATGTGCAGGGAGCCTAAGCAAAACTACATTTCTCTCCTTTGCCTATAAGAGCAATGGAGAGGTGGGAAGCATGGCTATCAAAAATGAGAATCGGGTCTTGTTGCTCACATCCTCAGTATGGACAAGGAACACCTTGGTGAACCAGTCCAGGAATTGGGGTCCCTCCATCCAGCCTTTCTCACAGGTGGTGTAGCATGCATCTTGAGGACCGTCCCTTGTCCAAGATTCGTAGAGATTCTTGCCCTTGTAGACTACATATGGTGGCAGGCTTTTGCCACTAGCAGAACCTGCACAGTTGACTGTGATCTGCTCTCTTCCAGATCCACCGATGTGCTGGTTCACCCTCTTGGCACCTTTAGTTGCCAGAACGACCTGACACTTGGGATCTGTGACGAAACCACTTTCGTCACAGTTGTAAATTTGCTCAGGCATGTCCTTCACCCCAGACACAGTAAGGGGAGATCGAACCAGTGTTTAATGACCTCTGGATCCTCTGCTGTGGCTCTAGCCGAGCTCAGGTGCTCGGTTTTCCAAGGGGCAATGTCTGGATGGTGCGCCAGAAATCAGTCAAGCCAGTCACGGCCAGTCTGTCTGTTTACGAAAGGGGTTTCAATTTTCGAGTGGTTGACAAAGTCTTGCACACTGTTCTTCACTTCGTCAGACGTTAAACCCCAACCCCAGTCTGCCATCAGCTTGATGCAGCCAACCAACTCGGCTTCATGGATGGGGCTGAGAACAGTTCCTTTTCCCACATGAGCGTTGATGGGAATCTCTCCCGATGTTTGGCGCAGCAGCGATTTCTTGTTGACTTTGTAATACTGTGCAGCCCGATTTGCTGACATTCGCCCTTCCATGACGGCGTTGTAAGCAGCCACCATCTCAGGATTGTTGCTGTGGTTCACACGGCTGCCTCTGTCCTTTTTTTTGGTAGTTTCGTACCATTCTGCAAATATCAGAATTTAGGGGGGTATTAAGCTCCAAACCAAAAAGTGCAATTTTTACAAGCAATTTGTTTGCTGGTTCAGTCAAGAAGCTTTTTATTTGAAGCTGAATCAACATGTAACCTTCCCATATGGCTACTGTGTCAATAGAGCAAGTTATCTTAAAGAAGAACTGATTTAATTGACCATCACTGGTGCCGATGTTTAAAACGCTGTCTCTTAACAATTTTAATCCTTTTCATGTAAACTCAAATCATCTAAAAGTGTGTGGAGCAATAATTCAATGTAGTTTTTAAAATCTTTATTCAACATGTGCACATTTCAATATATTTGAGCACACCGCACCAAAGGCTATGATAGGTGGATGAAATAAGCTGAAAACAGCAAAATTAAGCATCAAATACTAAAAAACCACATGCAGTACTTACCTGGGTTAGTTCTGGACTTGGAGGACAAAGGATGAATTTGCAGTTTGATTTTAAATGCTGGAAACGAAAAGTTTTGTTGGAGGGAGCTCACAGGCAAAAAAGTTTGTTTTCCACTTTCAAGATGGCTGGTGACTGAGGAAAAACATGTGCTGTAAAAATCTTTGAGTTTTAAATGTTTAGAGTAATATCCCCTTGATCAAATTGCTCAAACATGCTCAAAGTATGATTGGCCTAGACCCTTAGACAGTTGGTGCTTAATGCCCCAAGCTCCTTCATTAAGAATTAAAGAGTAATTTGTGGGGCTTCCTCAACCAGTGGTGCCTAATGCCCCTGTTTACCCATTTGTCACTTAATTTGTTAGGCCTAATATTTAATTCACTGTTTTGCATTGGACCAAGTGGAATAATGGGTCAATTTTTACTATCGGATCAACACCCTCTTTGTCAAGTATTTGAAACTTAAAGAGTACAAACTTTAAACATGTATAACTCAACAAGTATTTATTTGCGATAAAAACAATTTTTATATTCATGTTCAGCACATCAAAATACATCAGATAAATATCATTTGCAAACTCAAATAGCTGTTCGTCTGATAGTACAAAAACACCGAATAATATAGGTCAATTTGGGATTGCGGGAACAGCATATGGGGGCGGGAATTTCCCGTGCGTAAGGGGATAGTTGGCAGGTCTGATATGTGGTAATAAGTCAAAACTTTATAAATGCAGAGCTAGGGATACTCATATGCAGCCATTTGTGAAACCAGCAAGAAGTGAATATGTGGAACAGTCTGCCTGTACCAAAGTTATAACATCAAAAACTGTGAATATCTTAAAAATAAGCTAGATAAGTTCTGGTCTGACCAAGAATTAAGTATGATGACTTTATGGCCCAAATCATAGTTTTAACAGCAATGAAGCAGTATATTTGGAGGCAGTCTGATGAAGAGGTGCCCTTGGGACCTGAATAGGAAATTAACTATATGGAACTATAATAAACAAGTTCCGAACTGGAGTGAAGTGATATCCAGCTCCAGGGTAGAGGTTAGATTCTAGATCTTAATCAACATAGATCTAGGTTTGATTGTGATTTTTACATAGGTTCTTGGAATCAACAGTCCAGATCTACAATCTAGGCATTTATTCTTAACTAGAGTCTCTAGAGAGTCTACAGAGAGTCTGGGTCTAAATCAATTTTGATCTGATTCACTCAAGTTTACCTAAAATATGATGGATCTAGATCTAGGTATACATCTTAGTCAATGTGAGTGTGTTTATTGGCGCTATAATTTAGCGTTAACTAAAGGATTTCTAGATCAAAGCCATGAATCTAAAAGGCCTGGTGGCCTGTTCCAAAGACAACGTGCGTCTACAATTTAAATAAAAATCTTCTTTCGTTTTCGATTTGCACTTCATAATTTATTTTTGTTGTGGGAGAGCTCCCACGTATGAAATCTTTTTCCGTGTTGCCGTTCATTCTTAATGATACATAATTCATATAATTTTGTAAAAGCGAAGACTTAAAACAAAATGGAATCATCATAACTGTCCTGGAGCCAGGAAAACCCAAGGGCCCTGTAACATATCTTCATCCCATAACTTTACTTAACTCATGAAGGGAAGTGGTATCGTTTGATACCGAATATGACGCACGTAGACGCTGAAATAACACAATAAAAACAGTGCTCGAGACAATTATATATATATATATATATATATATATATATATATATATATATGTCAAGTCCTTTCGATACCATCAACAGATACATCTCGACACACTCATAGACATCGTTTAAAAGAAGACAAACTACGCATGGTTGGATGTCTCCTCATTGATACAAACTTCTAAATGAAAGTGAGAAACGAACCAGAGGATAAAAAATTCACTTCAAATATTGGAACGCCGCACGGAGACAGCCTTGGTCCGGCATTGTTCACTAAATGTAGTTGGAAATGCTGTCACGAAAATCACAAAGTGCCAATAATAGTTTGCAGCTTGCTTACGCAGATGATGTTGACTTTGTGTCAAGTACCGGTACAAGCTTCAAGGACGTGAACGAAATCGAAAACCTCTTGGCAGATGTAGACCTTTACGTCAATACCAGCAGAACAGAATTCATGACCGTTAAAAAAAAGTGAAAACGAGCACTGGCAGAGGATAAAGAAAGAATGTTCTAGGTGCTAGCGACGATATCTGCCGAAGGAAGCAATTGCCTTGCCCTCGTCTTTGCACAGCAGTCAGGATAAGAGGGGAAGAAATAAAAACAAGGCTTAAACTGTAACGCGCTCTATGGAAAAATCTGTTTTTGTACAGTTGTGGCACCTGGGCCCTCACAACATAAGAACACAAACTTAACACCTTTCACCGTAAACAACTTGAAGCGGCCCTTAATACCAAATGTCCAACATCAATCAGCAACAAATCTTTCTGTAATAAAGTAGGTAAAGTACCAATTAGCCTCACTATACAGTATACTAATTGATGCAGATGAAAACTTTTGAGCACATCTTAAGACAAGACTCCAATACACCAGCCAACAAAGCAATGATAATTATCATATTTCAAGAAGAAGTCATAAAAAGAAAAGGCAATCCAGAAAATATCTTTTGAATTACCCCTTCATTCAAGCAACACCTTATATGCAGCACAAAAAAAAAAATGTATTCCTTTTATTTGAGTGCATGTAATTGTTTCGATTTTGTATTAAATAGGATAGCAATATAAGTCCACTTCATGAACACAATAAACTAATAGACATGGAACTAGCGCTCTTGAGGCGCAATTTGTTTCAAACTTACAATTCTAAACTACTACGTCTGTATTGTAATCACAAGATACATAGAGATGACCAAAGCTGCGCATTCCAATGACAGAAAAAGCAATACATTGTATTATTTTGCATTCAATAGTTTTTGTGATTGCATTTTATGTAATGTTATAGTTTTTTAATATCATGGTTTTTTAGAATGAGAGTTAAAGTACATACGCCCTCTGAGCTGACTTTTTTGGGGAGAGGGCTCAAGTTGTTGTTGTTATTATTATTATTATTATTATTATTATTATTATTATTATTATTATTATTATTATTATTATTATTATTATTATTATTATTATTATTATTATTATTATTATTATTATTATTATTATTATTATTATTATTATTATTATTAAACTGCGTGAGATTGGTAAAATCGTTCCCTGTTTCACATCACATACTGCCTGGCTATATTGCATACTGCGATGCCTTCATCATAATTGACTATATCTCAGCGATGAAAATGAAAAATTTAATTCAGTCATAATTATTCCCATTAACATGTACTCCACCCACCCAGAGCTATTAAAAGTCTTTGATCCGATTGTGTTTCACTTTGTGTTGACCACTCTAGTCACCTAATGAACACCATTGTCATTGGTAGAAAGATGACAGCTAGCCATGACAGCGCTATGGGAGACCTATTTCCGCTTCCTGCGCGCGCAAGGAGTATATGGGCCCTAATTAACTCAGTTGCCCACTCAACTCAAAGGCAAGAATGCAAAGCACGAAGAGAAACTCGTGCTGCATGATTTTCATTTACAATATTCAGACCTAACTCACTGACAATTATGGCATCTTTGGAAATCAATAGTTGACCCCCAATACAGATACTTTTTGCTTACCTTCGTTAAATTTTTTTGAAATGGTAATGGGAATTTTAAAATAAATTTAATCAATTAAAGTTGTAGGTGCTAAAGAAGAACAGGAAAATCAATCATAGTAATACACGTTTAAAAAGAAAAATCAGAAATATAATGTAACTACACGTATGTAGATACTGACAGCACTAATAATAATCTTTGCCATTCAACAGTGTATATAAATTGCATTGTTGACAATGAGGTGTAGATGTCATACAGGAATTCAGCGTTTGTAAAGAAACAATTACATGTACGTACAATTGGTTTAGTTATAAACTTGCTAAGTGTACATGTATTTCAATGAAATTTATATGAAAAAAAAAAGACTGACGGATCGAAACAACGATATTTCTGAATTTTGTCTATCTGTAGATATCGACTTATTTGATATCAATTTAATTGAATATTTCGGTTAAAAATCATTGAAGAACAATACAAGAAGCTGAATAGATAATTTCAAACTGAATAAAAGATGGTTCCTGTGGTTTGTTTCTTTTAATGATCAAGAAAATTATTAAATGTATTGCTTTTGTTTCTCTGTAAAAAATATACATGTAATAAATTTCATAAGCAAAATTACAAATAAAGCATAATACCTGCATCGCAATAACTGACGAAACGGCCAGTTAAAAGTACAAATTGTACTTGCTACATTCCACATAATTATGTATATGACATAGAATAAATAATTCATCAAGGTTAAAAGAAAAAAAAAAAGATAATACGTTATTTCATTTCGTATTCTCCTTTATTTTTTGTTTACCTCAAACGAGGGATGTATTCGCATGCATGCAAGAATAACCATTGTGTGCTCGGTGAAATTTCTATTTTTTTTTTTTTGCCGCATCTAACAGTTATAGAATAAATAATAATAAAATTGTTTTGCATGAACATCTTCTTTTTCAGAAGATTTCATTAATTCAAAGATATGAAAAAAGGCTGTAGGAAGAGAAAAAGAACAACAAAAAGCAAACAAAAAACAAGAGAACAAACACACCAGAAAAGTAAAAAAAGAAGGGAACGATGACAATCATTAATTATCACAAAATTAACAAAGATGCAAATAAAAGATACAACAACAACAACAACAACAACAACAACAACAACAACAATAATAATAATAATAATAATAATAATAATAATAATAATAATAATAATAATAATAATAATAATAATAATAATAATAATAATAATAATAAAAAATAATAAATTACTACTACTACTACTACTACTACTACTACTACTACTACTACTACTACTACTACTACTACTACTACTACTACTACTACTACTACTACTACTACTACTACTACTACTGCTTCTGCTGCTGCTACTGCTGCTTTTGCTACAGCTATTACGACAACAGCAGCAATAAAAGCAACAAAACATCAACAATAACAACAAAAATGATAACAAGAACAAGATCAACAACAACAACAACAACAACAACAACAACTACTACTACTACTACTACTACTACTACTACTACTACTACTACTACTACTACTACTACTACTACTACTACTACTACTACTACTACTACTGCTGCTGCTGCTGCTGCTGCTACAGCTATTACGACAACAGCAACAATAAAAGCAACAATACATCAACAATAAAAGCAAAAACGACAATAACAACAACAACAACAAAAAAAACAACAACTACTACTACTACTACTACTACTACCACTACTACCACTACTACTACTACTACTACTACTACTACTACTACTACTACTACTACTACTACTACTACTACTACTACTACTACTACTACTACTACTACTACTACTACTACTACTACTACTAGGCCCCACTGTTGCTAATACTACTATAAGCTCAATCAGCCTTGAGCGGTGATCTCATCGCTACACCATGGTGGTTGACAGGTCTAACAAAATCCGGTATGTATATAATTTGAAACTAACCTTACTTTGCCTATCTGCCCCAAGGGAAAGCAAGGGCAAAAGAGGTAAAATGGTTGGAGGAGAGGTGGGAAAGGATTAGAAGATGACGATGAGGTTGATGATGAAGAAGGAGAAGAAGAAGAAGAAGAAGAAGAAGAAGAAGAAGAAGAAGAAGAAGAAGAAGAAGAAGAAGAAGAAGAAGAAGAAGAAGAAGAAGAAGAAGAAGAAGAAGAAGAAGAAGAAGAAGAAGAAGAAGAAGAAGAAGAAGAAGAAGAAGAGGGAGATGAAGGTGCAGTATATTAGAGGAAAACAAACGAAAAAATTGTATAAAAAGGATGGAAAGAAGGATATAGAGTAATTGATTAGAAAAAAAAAACAAACATGACAAAGAGCTTTCAGAAGTATTTAAATGTACTTCAGTACCTTTTAATTAAAATTAGTCATATTTTCAAACATTATTTTAGTGTTAGGAAAATCCTGGCTATGGTGAACAAGCATATATATATATATATATATATATACTTTCAGTGATGGAAAGCCCTTGCTTTGACTTTCGGTTGTCGCTGTCGTCTTGTTAAGAAATTTTTTTTCTACTTACAGGTACAGTGTACATGTATTACACTTAAAGTATAGGGTAGTGGTGTAAGTGGCGAAACGTCAATTTTTCTTTTCCTTCCTTATCATTTGTCGCACTTTACTTTGCCACAATTATAACTTCGGAGATTAAGATATGGTAACGTTTTCCTTGCTGCCATAATAGATTAGACTGAAACAAAGATTTCAATAAATAAAACGAGGTAGACTCAAGTTGAATTGACTGACTAAAAAGCAATAAAAAATGCAACACATCAATCAATCAGCTGCCCTGACCTATAACATAGGCTATAATGACCTTCCACACATCTCTATACCCAGTCGCTTTTATATTTAGTGCACTTGTCACTCATCCTACATAATTATAGCCACTTTGTTAGTCCATCTAACATTGGTGGCATTCTTCCCCTTCTGCATTTTCCTTCGGTCACTCCAGTTGTCACAAGATGAGCTAATTTCTTTCCTTTCATCACACGACCACCAAGCGTTGCCCGGCATTATCGTATTCTCTTCTACGAGTTAATCTTAGTGTCAGCTTCTTGTAACACTGTCTCGTTTGATTTCTTTGCATCCATGAGATTTGTAGCATTCTCCATATGATTCACATTTCTATTGCTTCCGATTTCTTTTGTAGCTGTTTTGAAATTGTCCAGGCCTCGCATCCATACACCAGGGTGGGTTCAATATAGCACCCCAAGGTTCTTTTTCATGTGTGAATGGAGATAATTTATTTGTTAAAATCGATTTAATTCTCTGGAAACTCTTTTTTTTATTTTGGTATACTTTATTCTTACTGCAGTTTCAGTGTTGTTGCGTCCATAGCTTGAAATGGAATTGGCCCTCTTTGCTTGAGTTAATTTCTGTTTATAAAGATGTTGATCATGTTTCGACTGGCGACCATTATTTGTCTTTTTGCTGTCCAATTCCAACACTTTCTTTTCTTCCTGATTTCTTTTTCAACAATGTCTAATAATTCTTCATTTTCTGCAATTGATTCAGTGTCATCAGAGTATCTCATTTTTTTTAAATATCTGGGTATCCTTCAAGTTTTCGCATAATCATTTCACTGTAGAAAGAGAAAAAGGTCTGGGGGAAAGCACACAACCTTGTCTGACGCCACGCTTTAATTTAATTGGCTAATTTTCCCATTAACTCGCATTAGTGCCATCTTTTCCAAGTGAATATTTTTGATCACTCGTAGATCTTTTCCATCTTTCTTCAACCATGTTAGTTTTGTGAATATCTCATCATAGCGCACTCTGTCAAATACTTTGGAGTAGGCAATGAAGCACAAGTATACCTCATTTTGTACTTGAAGATCTTGGGTAATTAGAGTTCGATGAAGGTACATTGCATTTGTTGTACCTTTTCCCTCCACAAAATAACACTGCTCTTCTGCTGTCTCTGTTTGATATTGTTTCTGACATCATGATTATAGTGAAAAGTATTTTTTCGTAAATGACTCATAAGACTAATGGTTCTATGCAATTCACACTCTGTTGCCCCTGGTTTCTTTGGCAGTCTGAAAAATACAGATTTTGAGATGTCTGATGGAATTTGACCTGTGTCATAGATTTCGTTGAGTAATGTTGTGATCTTATCAATTACAGTCTGAGCATGTTGCGTTGCATGAGTTCATGTTTCTCATTTTTGCCCTGATCTCATCTTTCATGATAGGTGGACCGACCATACATACATATAGACATATAATAACATAAACGGGGCCTCCCCAACATAACAAACAGGCAAATAAAAGAAAAATAAATAAGAGACTTTCGTGAATCAATACCTTTATTCAAGCTATTAAAACGAGAAATAACTTCTATTCACAACATTAAACTTTGTCGATAAACTGAAGCTCAGTATACGGAGCTTTTGACAAAAATATATTTGTAAAATTCTAAATTATAACTTGTTAATGAGTTAATTGGGGCGTCTTTTTTCAGGTCTGAAACAATTATAAGGTTTAGAAAGACAAGATGTATTTATTTGATTTTACCATAATTTTATGTTCAATTACCGTAAAGATAGAACTGACCGAAGAGGTTCTGAGAAAAAGATAAAGAGAAATTGAAGGAAAAGACACACATACAGATAGAGATAGAGATAGATAGATAGATAGATAGATAGATAGATAGATAGATAGATAGATAGATAAATAGATAGATAGATAGATAGATAGATAGATAGAGAGAGAGAGAGAGAGAGAGAGAGAGAGAGAGAGAGAGAGAGAGAGAGAGAGAGAGAGAGAGAGAGAGAGAGAGAAAGAAAGAGGAGAGCGTTTAGCGGTAGATATATTCTTTCAAAGTAATATTAAAGCTTTTTTCGTTTTGGTTATTACCCTTTTCCCTTTCTTCCCTTCCCCCCTAAAAAAAAAGGGATCGGTAAATACGTGTACTTCGATTAACGACTTATACTGTAAAATATTTCGGCCTGAAATGAAAATAATCCGTACCTTAAAGAAAAGAAAAGTTGCTGTTGCAATGAAAAAAAAAATAGCGCTATCCCTAGATTAAAATTGAAAAATCTAAACTCATCTTGTTTGCATTCATTTGAAAGAAATTAAGTCATTTATAGCGCTGACATTAAAAACAGGAGCTAGGAAAACGTGACTGGGCGAATAGAGGAATAGAAGATCGATAGTTGTAGGGGAAGATTTTACATCAGTCAATGATCACGTCACAATAGTTGGATTATGAATACTTGTTGACAATCTCAAAATGTTTATTCTGTACAAGCAGCAAGAATATTGGTATTACGCATTTTATGAACATTTTCAACAACAACAAATTAACAGATATTGATTATGAGTTTGAGTTATTTTAGTATTGAGTTCGTCTTGTATCCGTGATAATTGATTTCAAAGAACTGAATACCAAACAATGATGACAAATTTTAAATAGGTGATGGATGGTTGAAAAAATGCATGATCTTTTTGCTTTTAGCAAAAGAATCAAATCTATATACAGGGAGTTGATGTATCTTCAGTATCGAACACATGAGGACAATTTTAAGATATAGATGAAAAAACAACAACAAAACAATAAAAAAAAAAACAAAAAAAACAAAACAAAAGCAAAACACACACAGACACTTTCAAATCAAGAGGGTTTAACTCTAAATTAAGAAAATTGAAAAATAAAGAAATTGTTTTTTTTTAACTTTCTAGGTTTATGCTCTTTTACATCCTCCTTATAAACAGATAAAAAATTGTTTGGAGAAAAATATTCCTTTGACAGATAATGTAGAAAAAATGGTAATAGATTTCCACTGAAAATATTTTTCCTCACAAAAGACTGTTTTATGATCACACTATCTCTAAGCTTTGCAAAGAATACTATTTAGAGGCGATGACTTTTCATCAAGACAAGAAAGTGGTTTGTTTAGATAGCATCTGACAGCATCTGACCACAACAGGAGAAAACTAAGCCAGTGATCGCAAACCAGGACTATATTATTATCAGACAAACGTTCCCACGACTGAGCTATCCGGCGACCTAAGTTTAAATCAAATTAAAGCTATCTCAGATTAGTATTACTGTCTTGAATTAGCAAAAAAAAAAAAAAATAATAAAAAAACAACCAAAAAGAAAAACCCCAGACAAACAAAGAAAAACAACAACAAAGAAAACAAGCAAAAATAAAAAAAGGAAAAAATAAACATTAAGAAAAATCAACAATCCAAACAAACAACAACAAAAAAAAAATCCAGACAAAAATCATCAATAGACTCATGAATAAAATTCGAACACAGCATAATTTAAAAGATAAATTTTTATAGCTAACGCTATCTATCTGTGCGCCCTCCACTCACATTCTCTCATCTTTTCAATGACATTATAATCGCAAAGTGTGCAAATACTATCTAATACATCAAGTCTAAATGAAATGATGATTATATTCGTACTCTGATTGGCTGTGTCAATAATAAATAAGCAAAAAGAAAATGATATTCCATGCTTTATAAAACGGAGCAAAAAGGAATAATATAAAAAAGTTTAGATATTAAAGGTCACACTCTTAATCACTTTTTCTCTTGAGAAAATCATAAATATGTCGTACCTTCATTTTTTAACGATGGCATCGTTATGCCTCTTGGCTTCTTTTGGGTAATTAAACAATCAATGGATTGATATTAAAAAAACAACAACAACCAAGAAACACACAACTCATCGAAGAAAAGAGCATAAACATATCTCTTATAAGTAAATCACTTGAAAAAGATCTTGATATTCAATACGCAACCATAATCCATAAAGTTCACCATTAATAAATAAACGACAAATAAAAATTTTAAACGAAAAGACGAGAAAACAAAATGGAATAAGGCAAACAAGCAAGTAGGCAGAGCAACAAACATACATACTGTCTGAAAAACAAACAGACGTAAAGATGAATAAATAAATAAAATTTGTAATACATACAGATTAATAAACAGACGGATAATCAAGAAGTCAATAAATCAAATATATTAATGTATGTAGACAAACATAATTTATTAACCATTCGAAGGGATGATGAATGGACAGGTCATAGTGTGATAAACAAATGAAAAGAATCAAAGACAGATACTTATAATGATAGCAGAATAAATAAGGAGAGGTTGTAGAGGGTGTATCGGAAAAGAGTGATTTCACAAACTCACAAACATGAACATTGTCTTTTTGCAGATGCAAGTTAAATATTTTTTTAAGGAGAAGCCGGTGCCAAAAAATAAAAACCAATTCCAGAAATCCTGAGATAACCAATTGCTTTTGTGTGGTTAATTTGAACCATTTTCGTCTGTACATAATGATTTAAAAACAAATTTTAGTACACAGTTCAAATCAGGTGATCAGTTTCAAGGTTTGTCAATGAACATAAAAAAAAGCATCAATTTTGAACTCTGCACCACCTTTAGTATTTTTGTTCCCATTTAATTGTGATTTTTAAAAATCATATTGCCTTTCATTGTCATCATCATCATCATCATCATCATCATCATCATCATCATCATCTTCTTTTTCTTCTTCTTCTTCTTCTTCTTTTTCTTCTTCTTCTTCTTCTTCTTTTTCTTCTTCTTCTTCTTCTTCTTCTTCTTCTTCTTCTTCTTCTTCTTCTTCTTCTTCTTCTTCTTCTTCTTCTTCTTCTTCTTCTTCTTCTTCTTCTTCTTCTTCTTCTTCTTCTCCTCCTTCTTCTTTTTCTTCTTCATTTTTTCTTCTTCTTCCTCTTGCTCCTGTTGTTGTTGTTCTTCTCCTTGTTATAATCATCACCCAAAAACCTTTTTTTTTTTATAATTATCCTTATTTTTATCAGGATATTATTATTATTATTATTATTATTATTATTATTATTATTATTATTATTATTATTAT
>JAWDGP010004477.1:735000-737500 GCA_033675545.1 Elysia crispata
CCGATTGTTGTGTAACCTGCTGAGGTACAAATTACCAGTCATTATCGGAAAACTAATGTGATTAGTGTAACCTAATCTCTGTTTTTGTAATAATGAGGATAAAATACCGGAAGGCGGTGGCAAATGTTCGTGATGTTTAAAACTTTTTTTTCTAAAGAAAGAAAACGAGTCTTTGAGTAAAGTCTTATCATGCATGCTCCTAACATAAAGCGCTGTTAGGTGGATCGCGGTTTTGCTTTCGAAAATCATGACAAAAGGTAAAACTCCTAGAGCTTTGGAAATTAGTGACGCCCTTGTCCACAAAGCTAATGCCAGAAGGGAATTTAGGAAGTGGACCAAATCTATTGTAATTCTTATCTAGATCTATAAGATTTCGATGCTTTATTCTGCCAGTTTTTTTGTTTTATTTTTTTTAAAAGTGTTTCAAAATAGAAAATGCCATCAAAGATCGATGCCTTAATTATTTCCCTGGAATCTAAGACTGTGGGGGCAGTAAAATAATATATAAGACCTGGAAAGGTATTAAGAGAAAATTGTATATATATTATATATATATATATATATATATATATATATATATATATATATATATATGGATGTACAGATAAATAAATACATACATAGATAGATAGATACAGAGAGAGAGAGAGAGAGAGAGAGAGAGAGAGAGAGAGAGAGAGAGAGAGAGAGAGAGAGAGAGAGGGAAGGAAAGGAAGAAAGAGAAAGAGAAAGAGAGAGAAAAAGAGAGAAAAATATTGTTTACCGAATTCAACATGACTACATACTGACGCCCTATCAGAGCCTTTTGACCTAAAAAATGAACTGCACACTTCTTGGCTTGCTTGAAAGTTTTGTTCATTGTGGGATTTTATTCATTAAAACAGTAAGGTTTGCTTGTAATTGAATTTTCTAAGCATATTAATACAGAACTTGCAGTAACCCATGTGAATGTATTAATTTATTGAAAGCAAATGTAGATCTAGATGTGACCAGCAGATATCAATAGTTATCAGTAGATGTTGAACGATATTGTTCATGTTTATTTTTCCTCTATTGAACTCCCCAAACCTATCAAACAAATTAAAGAGAAAATTTTTTTTCGGGGGAATCAACCAATATTATGCTTTTCCAACTATTTAGAAAACGTTTTAAAGACTCTAGAAAGCTATGAATTTTCGCAAAAAAGTGCCGAGATACAGTGCTTTACTGGACTTTATAGCAGCTGCTCATAATACTGAATGTTTAAAAGGATCTGTAAACAAATTTTAGATCTTACAAAAATCAAACTATTCTCATTAATTTTATGCTTTAAATGGTCTATTTATGTAAGTAGATTTGAATTGTTTTAACTATACCTAATCGTGTACAAAGACAGCTCTCATTAATAAGTACTAATCTTTTCTAATAACGAGTAGATCCAAGTTACAATCTGTTGGTTTAACTTAATACCATCACAAAAGCAGTAATAGCCTGGAAACAACAGCTTATTAACCAAATGAATACATACACAATACTGTTATGCCAATGTCCCAGATCACATCGGAAAATTATGAACTGTTATACAATGACCGGTAAATAATTTGTCTTACAACTAGATGCCCAGAAACTAAATGAATATAACAAATTATCCAGGAATGATATAGGCCTACATTTACACGCTAAGTCATAAAGGACAGCTTTAAAATCTTGGTGAATTTCTAGGCCTAGATCATCAACAAAGACCTCACCAGCGAGCGAGCTAAAATTAATAACCAAGATGGACCTCGACCATCTGAGGTCAATAGCAGAAGGTAGAAAAAAATGGAGGAGACTATCGGAGAACATCCGAGAGGCAGCCTAGGCGTCCAAGTCGGAGCACCAGAATGTGAACGGTGATATATATTAGATAGATATATAGATAGATGCTCAGGGCTGTAAAGAAGCTCACTGAATATTACAAACCCATAAAGTAAGTCAGTTATAACGGAAGCTTTACACGCTTAGTCAAATGGACAGCTGCAGAAAATCAGTCGAAGTGTAGACTTCCTAAACAATCTGAAAGGTGGCAGTTAAAATAGCACCAGAAGCTCAGTAAAAATAATTCCCGCTTCAATCTGTATCGAGAGACCCAGAAACTCTGTCAATAGAAAGGCTTATCAAAAGGCAGCAAAAAAAACAGGGGGAAAAAATCAGCAGCACAGAAAAAAAACTAAGGCATTGAAACAAACAAGATATTGAAAAAAAAAAAAAAAAAGAAACTAACAAACAAACAAACAAAAAAAACCTGAAGAGAACAACGGGAAAATCTTATAAGAGCAGAGCGAAAAAAAACAACCAAACTTAAATGACACTTTAAAATAATTATGCCCCTTTAAAAAAAATTGAACGAATTGAAAAAATTATTCCTTTGGCATTGGAAGTGTACCAGATGATGTAAACTGGGAATTATGTAAAGGCTAGCAATTTAAAAGAATTGACGGTCTCTCTCTCTCTCTCTCTCTCTCTAGTAGAGAGAGAGAGA
>JAWDGP010004477.1:742500-773027 GCA_033675545.1 Elysia crispata
GTGATAGGGCAGGGAGAGAGGAGAGGTAAACTGAAGCAAAGATGAAATTTTAATAAAATTTTCTCGCTAAAATTTTGACTTATATTTTGAAATTTCGAATCTTATCTCTTCCAAACACATGATAGTGGCTGCCTTTGTCCCTTTTTTTTCTTCTTTTTCTTCTCTCTCTCTATATATTTCTCATGACCTTCTCCATTTTGCTAGGCATAAGATAAGGGAATCATTGATCTGTACGTCTTAAAAAAGCTGGTGACTTCTACATTCACATGTAATGTGTTATATTTCAGACAAACTAGCGACACAGAAGTGGCGTCAATCCTAAATCAAGCTCCAAATGTTAAATTTTAATGTGAGGTCTTACTTTCTCATTTTAGTTAAAAGCCAAATTAGGCGTACCTTAAAAAAATTATGTCTGAATCAAGCATTTCGACGAAATTAAGTCTTTTAAGCTTCCACAGCGTCGACAATTCTTTAATATCTTACATTTCATTCCTAAAGCCACTCTTTCATGCATCAATATGTGCGGTAGGCAAAATGCCGGATCATATGCCTATAAAAGCAAGAGTTTTCGGACACCACATGACAAACGAAACGAAACGAATTAATAAAAAAATGCAGGAGAGTGAGTTACTGATCATGTTAAAAAAAAGTCTACAATATTACTTTTTGCTGAAAAAAAATTTAAAATAAGTGGCGGAAGGAATGCATTTATGCATTACAAGGCATTCACAATAGTCACCTCCTTCTTTTAACAGAATTACCACGATTTAGTCCCTTCAAGTTTCAGTATGAGTCAGAAAGAAGGTCTCAAGCCCGTGGCTGAACCATTTGGAGCCGTATAGAATCTGACTGCAGCAAAGCTTGTACATACTTTTTTTCCCGACCTTTTTCTACTCCCAAAGAGAAAGACTGTTAATGGATAAAATATGTGGGCGTGATGTTTCGAGAGTATTCTAGTCGGAGTTTAACCATCAATAACAAAAAGAAAAAAAAAAACAGCAAGCAAATGGAAAAAAAAAGGATGAGTGTGGCAAATGATTATTATTACTTTTCTTTTTGTTTTTGCTCCCATGGAAATATAAAAAAAAAATATTTAAATCGACCAGTTTATTGTTTCGTAAAAGTTTACGCAGATGGAAAACGCTCTGTTAAAAACTTGATAAGGATAATATTTACGATTATTAGCTATTCAGAATCTTCAAGTAGAGGTTATGTTAAAGCCAAATTGTTTTAAGCACATATTGACTTTCTTTTAATGAATCAAACCTTGAAAGAGAAAAACATCGTAAAAATATTAACGAATCGACTCGTTAAAACACTGAATATCTTGTATGCTAAAATTCCTCAATTTTGTAAAGACTTAGGACACACGGTGTCCCTTCTCCACTCATTCTCTCCAAAAAGATAATAAAGTTTATGATTCACTTGCAAGGTAGATGAAGGGACTCATTCTTTTGTTGCGAGCTTTACCCATTGCAAAAACCTTTTTGCGCGAAAATGACACAGTATCTTATAGGGAGAAAATTAGAGGAAAGATCAAGCATGCGAATTTCCTTATTTAACATTCCATCATTGTTGCAAAAAAATACAAAAAACATCCTCCTGGTATTTTCACAAGAAAAGTAAAAAGAAATGAAGGAAAAATAAAAAAAGAGAGCATAAGGAACTAAAATACATTTGCATCGACGTCTTATAAAACACTGTTCGAGGCTTGATGCTTTTAAATAGAAAATTCATTTTATCAGCCATTAGACTCAATTTGAATAATTCGTTTAAATTTTCACAGCTCGGAAATCAGCCAATTACATTTGAGAACATGATTGTGATTAAAGAAAAAAATACAATGCCAAAAAGAAAAAAAGTAAAATAAAATAAATATTAATCAAATTGCAATTGAAATAAATTTAATACCCGGTCATCTGAATGGAACAGGTTTTAGGTTTAAATCTTCCGAGCTGCTTCGAATGAAATCAAATACAGATTAAAATGGACGAATAAAACAAACAAAACCGGAAACATTGTTTTTTTTTTTTTTTGCTTTCGTGTAAGAGAATCAAATGAAAGAGGAAATAAAAATGTAACATCTATTTGGGTTTTAGTAATAAGCACAGTTTTTATATTTCGACGCAGGATGATTTTGACAAAAAAATGGCAAAGTGCTCGAGAATACACAATCATTGTTGCAAGAACATGCGGAGCAAAATGATCACAATTGTGGTAGAGATGAGACCCCAGTTATATAATGCCTATTTATATCAGCGATTTTAACTAAAGTAATGCAGTTGTAAACTGCATACATCGAGTAACTAACGCCACTTTATTGTTTAAATATTTGACTACAATTACTATGTAAAAAGAAAACAAAATAGATTAGGATATTCGTAAAAAAAATTCCTTATATGGTTTTTTGTTGCTATGGTTTTATTTTGTTTTTACTTTTGTTCTTTCTTCAACAGACTGTGTTTTCTTGGTCTGAATCTTCTTTACACTTTTGGTTCTCCTTGACTGGAAATTGATTTTTATCTTAGCCTTGCGTAGTAATCTTCATCAAGATCTTATGCCAACTTTCCTCGTGTACAGCGTATCTCTTAAACAGCTTCGAACTTTCAACCAACATGACGTAAGATTCCATAAATAGGCTTCCACGATGAAAGTGATCTAGCATAAGACCTAGCATTTTTCCGCGTTCCAAACAAAATCTGATTCTTTTTTAAAGAGAAAACTTTAAGCCCATATAGTGAGGTATTTTTGTAACGCTCAACATCGATAAGTTTAACATTTTAACGTTATATCTAGATCTAACTTTAACAAGTGGGTGCAAGTCGTCATCTTCATGATGCCGAAACTTCTATTTACAGGCAGGTGTACAGAGGATACGACAAAAAAAATTGAAGTTAAGAGGCAAAGTTCAGTCAGTAAATACAGGATGCAAGGATGCACATAACCTAAAAATACTTTTAGGAAAGTTATACTAACAGAAAGATACAAATGTTGATTTGTTCTTGTTTGTATATTAGTTATTAACTTGCCGCTTCAAGGAGTTCTCTGCCTCATTTTAGGTAATTTATTCCTCTGGTTTTTATACCAAAGGCTTGAAAAAAAAAACCCCAGTAAATATAATTATGGTTTACTCAAACTTAAACTAGAGATAAAAAAGTTTTTTTTTTTAATTTCATGGCAAGATGAAAAATATAAATTCTAATAATAATATAATTTTCAAAAAAAATAAAAAGGAAACCTCACAATTTGACATTAAAGGAAACTGGATTTATTAAGTATGGTGAAAAAAACCCAACCTAATTATCCTTAAGAATTTCTTCTTATTAAAACTTAATGTATCAGATCTGAGAACAAGAAATTGTGAAAAAAGATCTACACCACGACGAAAAAAATGGTCATGCAATCAGACTTTTCTATCTTTTCTTCACATCGCTCTGTACTGTTCATTTAGCGTTAACACACACAATGACGTCGGAGACTTATCGTACACCCCCTTCCGCTCCACAAGCCCAAGGAAAGATCTCCATCTACATCATTACAGAGACAAGCTAGCACTCAGTTCATTAAAGTAGGCCTACTGTACCTAATTTATTTTTAAAACTCACCCTGTACACCGTTTGTGGGGTGACCAGTAGCTCCACCTGACCGGAAGTGAGCTTATCAACGTCAACCAGCCGTATAGATGCTACGCCCACCAAATGTCGTCTGCTGACATGGTGTGAGGAATACACCTGAAACTCAAGCGCTCCCTCCTCGCTCTCGTCTCCGCCGGTCGGCAAGTCTTTGATGATAAACTTTTCTAAGAAAAGAGGATCCTGTGAAAGAAGAAGAAAAAAGAAAGGGATGAGTATATCAGTGAAGTGCTTCATTTTTATTTTGTACCTTACTAGCAATAAATTAAAATCTGAATTCTTTCATTTATTTTAAAAGCAAGATGAAACTGCTCTTTTTACCACTTTTTTCATATTATATAAAAGGTAGAGACGAACGATCGCTATTTTGGTCTCGCGGCATTGAGTGCTTTTTAAAAGAGTAAAAAAGAAAGGAAAATACACATTTCAGTTAAGGATATTTCTTTTGCTATGTGAAAGTACTTTGAAAAAAAAAAATCCCAGTTTTTCACTGTTATAAATTTGTTTGGTAATCAAGATAGTTTTCCCACATTTGAGATATAATTTTGGGGACGGATATGCACTTAGCAACACTTTTCGGGTATATAATAATTTTTTAAGCTTATCAGCTACATTCTTTCAAACAATGAGTAAAATTCCGAAAGAAAGAATATCATCTCAACTTCTCTGTGTCCTCAGAAATGTTATACTTCGAATCAGTAAAAAAATAGGAGCGTCCCATTTATTTGAGCACTGTCTGTGAATAATCAACTGCTCAAATGAGGATAGAGTCCTCTAAGGTATAAATATTCCCTTTCAATCTGAACTTGAACAAGAACCGGCTTGGCACGGAGCTACTCACCCTTGTGTTTCTAAGAGTTTTTGTCCTGTACTTGAAGGCCCTGCCAGGCACCAAGAAAGCCTTCACGTAGGGATTCACCTCGATGTCATTGGGAACTCCAGGGATGATCAAACCCTGGGCCTATAAACAGTTATAAAAAAGGGCGTGTTCAGTCGGTCATAAACATAAAAGAGGGCGTGATCAGTCGGTCATAAGCATAAAAGAAGGCGTGGTCAGTCGGTCATAAGCATAAAAGAGGGCGTGGTCAGTCGGTCATAAGCATGAAAGAGGGCGTAGTCATTCGGTCTTATGGATAAAAGAGGGCGTGGTCAGTCAGTCATAAGTATAAAAGAAGGTGTGGTCATTCGGTCATAAAAGATGGCAGAGAAATTGAAAAGACGCAAATCAAAAACTCTTTTTCCATTTCCCTTTATCATTCTCTCTGTCTGTCTGTCTGTCTGTCTGTCTGTCTGTCTGTCTGTCTGTCTGTCTGTCTCTCTGTCTCTCTGTCTCTCTCTCTCTCTCTCTCTCTCTCTCTCTCTCTCTCTCTCTCTCTCTCTCTCTCCATAGTGTCCTTAAGTAGGATAACATCACCATTATTTTCAATGTTTAAACTTTAATTTTAAACTTATAAGACGATGCTGTTGTAATGTGAGTCATATCATTTTTCATACAGCTTCCTTTTTTCTTTAGTATCGGAACAACTGAAACGAATATAGTTACTTCGGTCATTTTACTCATCTTATGACTTTCGTATGTTGAATGACTTTAAAAAATCCTGTTTTAATATGAACTTCCATAATTAGCACTATAACCTTATTGCTCTTCCTTTTTCACCTTTCTAGCTTTTACAGCTCCTAATTCAAGCATAGTGAACTTTTCCAATCCTCATTACTACAATTAATTCTAATGCACAAATGCAGTCCTTCACCTCATCATTTTGGCGAAAATAATATAATGGCACATTTCCCGGTCAAAACCATTTCCAGCAACTATTCCCCTATTCATTGCCCCTTACTACTCACCTCGTATAAATGATAAAAATTTGGTTTTCAAAGTTCAAACCCAATTCATACCAATTCTAGTTACTTATAGTACAAGTTCTAGTTGTTTATAGCTAGTACCAATTCTAGTTATTCATAGTACCAATTCTAGTTTCTTACAATTCTAGTTACTTATAGTATTCAATTTAGTGTTGATGACATTGATTACGTCTATGAAGTTGTTCTATATCTGATATCTAACTCACTTTTACTGCCTCGCTCATTATCTTTAGCCATTTATTTTAATTAAAAAACATATTCACAATCACACAGATCCTCTGCAATTCTTCACTTCATCATATGTAAATCCAGCCTTCTAAGATTCATAAAAACTTAGGACTAACACAATAATTGAGATAATCCTCTCTAACATTCACTTATAAAGACTTAGGGTTCAAGGACCGATGGAAGAATCTCAAAGAACCATTTCTAAACAGTAAGGGTCAACTCAGCCGTTGATCCGTTAAGCGGCACTCCGATTAGAATAAAGACAACTCTTTTTGAGGCGCTGGATCAAGCCATACACGTGACCTTAATGACGGTTTTCAGCGAAGATCTCAAATGATCTTATACAAAATCTTACCATTAGCATCTCCCCCTCCTTTTATATACGCAAAAAACCACTCTTCCCCCATCTCGTCCTTTACCTCACCCTCACCTTTTCCTCCCTCCCTTTGGTTTATTCACTTCGATGATGGTAACTATAACCATTATTCCCTCCATCTCCTCCTTTACCTAACTCCCGCCTTTTCCTCCCTCCCTGTAGTTTACTCACTTCAATGAAGATAACTATAACCATTATTCCCTCCATCTCCTCCTCCCCTTCCCCCCCCCCTTTTCCTCCCTCCCTGTAGTTTACTCACTTCGATGATGATAACTATAACCATTCTTCCTCCATCTCGTCCTCCCCTCCCCCCCTTTTCCTCCCTCCCTGTAGTTTACTCACTTCAATGATGATAACTATAACCATTCTTCCTCCATCTCCTCCTCCCCTCCCCCCCTTTTCCTCCCTCCCTGTAGTTTACTCACTTCAATGAAGATAACTATAACCATTCTTCCTCCATCTCCTCCTCCCCGGCCCCCCTTTTCCTCCCTCCCTGTAGTTTACTCACTTCGATGATGATAACTATAACCATTCTTCCTCCATCTCGTCCTCCCCTCCCCCCCTTTTCCTCCCTCCCTGTAGTTTACTCACTTCAATGATGATAACTATAACCATTCTTCCTCCATCTCCTCCTCCCCTTCCCCCCCCCCCCCCCTTTAACTCCCTCCCTGTAGTTTACTCACTTCGATGATGATAACTATAACCATTCTTCCTCCATCTCGTCCTCCCCTCCCCCCCTTCTCCTCCCTCCCTGTAGTTTACTCACTTCGATGATGGTAACTATATCCACTCTTCCCCCATCTCCTCCGCCCATCACCCCCACCTTTTCCTCCCTCCCTGTAGTTTACTCACTTCAATGATGATAACTATAACCATTATTCCCTCCATCTCGTCCTCCCCTCACCCCCACCTTTTCCTCCCTCCCTGTAGTTTACTCACTTCAATGATGATAACTATAACCATTATTCCCTCCCTCTCCTCCCTCCCCTCCCCCCCCTTTTCCTCCCTCCCTGTAGTTTACTCACTTCGATGATGATAACTATAACCATTATTCCCTCCATCTCCTCCTCCCCTTCCCCCCCCCTTTTCCTCCCTCCCTGTAGTTTACTCACTTCGATGATGATAACGGTGAGGCTGGTCTTGTCGGCCGCCCACAGCAGCTGCAGCTTCAGTTTGCCCGTGGGTTTGATGGGCGGGGCGTACCTGGGGATGAGCTCCTCCAGGTTGATCTCCGTCAGAGCTACGGGCGTGTCGCCCAAACCGATGGTGGATCGCTGATGACGGGGGGAAAAACATTAGAAGAAAAATGAGATAACTTGGGTGCGTTGATAATGTTTCGTATAAGAAACCAATGCGATTAGAGATCTTTCAAACACCATTCAGACGAGGGAGATCATAAAAGATAATTAATACAGTAAAAAAAAATAAATAAAAGTAGTAGGGACAGTACCATAACAGTAGTAACAGCTAGTGTAACCACCACCATTGTCTTAATGAGTAATATGAATATTTTGTAGAAGAAGTTGTGACATAAGTAGTTAATGTAATGAATTGTATTTAATAGTGGCTAATAGAACGCCTGGAAATTCAAATTGAGATAGATAGATGGATGAATAGGCAGAAAGATAGAGAAAGAAATGTCAACATCAAGAAAGTCAGAGTAAAGCTTTATGATAGTCTGCAAAAGGTCAAACCGCATTGAGAATAAAGCACTTCATTAAATGTGCATGAAAAAACAAGTTATTCCGTTCGCGAAAAAAGATGCGTTTTTATTTATAAATTATTCGACTGTCGTAAAGACATTGTTCTCATGAGATAAAACAAATCGCAAGAATCAAGTTCTTTTTAAATCTGATTTTAAATCTGCACGCAAAATCATGGCAAACTCAACATTTTCTAAGTTATATAACTATCCCATTGTGAGAATCTCCGTCTCATTATAAGATAGTTGATTATCCCATTGTAAGAATCTTCATCTCTTTATAGTTAATTATATTGTTGTCTCCAATCCTAAGTGTGTAAGAGTATACATGAAAGATAGAGAGTCAGTGACTCAGTTAATGGGTCCACTCAAACATCTGTTAAATAAGACTAGTCTTTACTAACCTGCTCTTATACAAGTCTGCTTAGCTAAGATCTACCTCAGATTTAGGAACTCTTAAGAGCAAATTGTTATCTGATAAACTGGTCGGTTGACAAGATAGACTACGAGTCATAAAAGCATCAATAATCCCCCGCCCCAGCACACTGTCATGCCTTGAGGGTCGATATTATAGAACCATCTCTTTAGTTTATTGAAGAGATGTCAAACACCACTCTTTGCTGGAACGGTTAATCGACAACACTCTCACCTCCTTTCGTAATGGCAAAATCTTGTTTTCCTGGGGTAGTCAAAGTCACTTATATATTAACTCTGAGAGAGAGAGAGAGAGAGAGAGAGAGAGAGAGAGAGAGAGAGAGAGAGAGAGAGAGAGAGAGAGAGAGAGAGAGATGGGAAGTAGACGGATCAAAGCGAAGGTAAGGTCACAAGAAGGCTATTTTGTTTCATAACCCAAGCAAGAAATTAATTAGAATCAGTAAGTTGTGAGAGAGTTTTATGGATGAAATTAAAGTGCAATTGGCTCCAATGGGGGAAAAAGATGTAAATATACTTTACTTATTAAAACTAGCGAAGTTGCACTAACACATAGGGAAGACAGGCCAAAGAGACGAAAATGGGGCACGGGACTTATCTCCCTTTCCTGATAGCTAAGAAATCTGTGGACGTCAATAAAAGAAGGACAGTTATAGAACTTAACCCTGCTTCAGTGTAGAATTACTATTCAGTTGGGAATAAAGTCTTATGAATATGGATGTGCTTTATTGCTTTCTTAACTGGGAGGTGCGAAGGGAAGAAAGAGTCGACGGATTGCATTGCGAAAGCAGTGTTCTGAAGCGGATTTTAAAGGAATTCTTTTGCGTGTGAGAAGTGGGAAACTTTTATATCTGGTACCGAGCAGGAGTAATTAAAGAAGCTTAACAGTATTGAAGGCAGACGCTGGATTTGCGAATAAGTGAATGCGTTTCCGAAGGCAATTTGGAATAGCGCTGAAATTCTTTCATTTGAAATACCAATGGCGACAGCAGATCTCACTGTCCAACGCCATAAATTCAATTAAATAAAAAGAAAAAGTAATGGTATTACGTTCTCTCAATAAAATTTAAATGCTGGCTGGAAAACAAATAAAAACGAATTTCGTGGCAGAACAGAAAAATTATCCTTTATAGATTTGTTGACGCAATGCAACCTGCAGCTGCTATCACCATTCCAGAAAAGGAGGAGGAAGGGGGGAATGGGTGATCTTTAAAAGAATAAATGCATTATGTAAAAAACTGAAGTAGACAAGATGCTATGTTTTAAATTAAATGTGTATCTTAATCTACTGGGATGAGGGATGTTATAAAAATCATATTATTTTTCATTTTTCATGACCGATCCAGCACGAATAAAGCGTTGAAACTTGTAGGATTCCTTAATCTAGATCTTAATCTATTGTCTGTACGAGTGTGAATGGATTTTTTGGGGTAAAAAAAAGTGTGTGTGTATGTGTCTGAGGGGGAGGGGGGCACATGGTCAGTATTATGTAGAGTTGAGTATAGAACTTAAAAAATAAGATAATATAATGAATAGAATTAAATGAATAGAATGCTCTGTTTTGAAGTTAAATCTAATGGAATTAGATTTAGATATAGATCTAGTATTAAAGAAAGTGTTATAAAAATTATTTTGTTTTTCTCTGCGGAATGATAATATACTGCTCTGTATCATTTCATGATTCTATGTTTCTCAAAGCTCTCGTATCAGAGTCTCAACTCATTATTTTATCTCCTTCATGTGCCATGCGTGATGCTGGCATGAACGGCCATGGTCCTCCTGTCCCTCGCATCAGTTGGACATGTTCCTTGTTTGACATTGTTTTTGCTTATTAATTGTGAATGAATGGAGGCCATCGATATAGGTTATTCTTAGCTATTTCTTTCTCTTCTTCGCTTCCTTAAATTTTCCGCAGAGTATAAGGTCTTCCAAACAACCTTTTCTATTGAAATTTCTATGCGATTCCTATTTTGCATCGGATTTTATCATGATCCCAAAGTATTTGAACTGTTGGGCTGGTTTGATTTGCTCTTTTCTGTAGCTAATGTCTCTTTTCCTTCGATACAGTCATGCAGTTTCCATGCAGGGAATATCTCAAAACGTTTATTTACTTCATCTGGTTGAATAAGCTGTTATTGGGTTAAAAAAAACCCAATGTGATGCCTCTTAAAAGATCATTCAATTTCACATGCGGAAAAGTGGCTTATTCAGTATGCGAAAAACAATAATTCCACATTCACAGAGTATTTTTATATGATACACATAAATACCAACCTATTTCAATACTAAAAGATTCCCATTCTTCGTGTCCTAGCCATCAATATGCTTGTTATAATTATGTCATCATCTGACAGTCTCATAAGTATCAATGTGCCATTATAAGGAAAAATGGCGAAGAGGAGGACGTGAAACAACCCGTCTCAACTTAAAAGCCCTACAAATATCACGAGCTTTGAGGAATGGTATTAGGTTAAGTCCACACCGCGCTCAATGCCCATACAAATCCAGTTCCTTTGAAAATGGGAAAATTGTTTGGGCGAGATGGTCTAGTGCTCGGCCTTTATCAGCCCATCGTCCATTGCTCTTAATGGTTAAATCCATTCTCTTCTCCAACAACGCCTATCATGGACAGATGAAAGAACAAGGAGTAAACGCATGGTATTCAAGAAACCTATTTCTCACACACGAATAAATGAGTGTCAGATTAGGGTCAGAACTTAAATACACTCTCTTAAAGCCAGAGCATATCGCACAGATAAAGTAAATCGGGTCAGAGCCGAGTGTTTAGTGATAGACTCTGCTGGCACTGTGATGGCATGCATGGCCATACTTGAGGTAAAGCTTTCCAGATTCTTGTAATACCGAATCAGTTCTCTAATGAAGACGGCAAATCAAGTTGTGTTGGTGGTAAAAACAGCTCGGTTTATGTTCACAGGACGCCTGGAAGCTTTCCAGACTTAACTGATGGCGAGCAAGTATCTTTATTAGAAAATTCTCAATAATCGGGTTTATCATAATTATAAAAACAATTTTCTTCACATTCCACATTTGCTCTTGAAATACTTGCTATCCACCCTGCATTCTGGGTCATAACTTAGCAGTTTTATTTTCTTTTACACCAGTTTGCTGGCTCTTCTTTTTATGGTTATTTGGGAATTAAATCTATATTCCATTTTGAGTCAATCATGAGCTTAGACACTTTTAAAATCTTCCACGGTCTCTTGGTTCTACAGGTATCGCCATAAGTAACATGGCAACCACGCTAAAGCTAATGTGAGGTTTTAATCGCATGCAAATTGAAGAATTCACGATTTCACAGCTTTGGGTCTCAGCCAGAGATTTTATCTTTCTCAAACCAAAAGGTAAAACTGTCGCTTCTAAATCATTTACTTATTGGCGACATTTTTTTCTTGCGATGTAAATTTTAAGATAAATATTTAGAGCAGATTTTTTTTTTGTCACACAATACCATCTAGTTTACTCGAAAACAAAAAAAAAATCTTAATTTTTACTCATAAAATAACCCATTTTTATTTTTTTTCGCAAAAATTCAACGAAATACTGAACCTGATGCCTCAATGTGATCATAACATGAAAGAGACGGAATGCAAACCAATAAAAATATGGACACTGTATAAACATATTAAGCTTGTTTACTGCAACTTTTTCTTTTATATTAGTAATTTAGAACGTTAAAAAATTTCCAAGATCAAAATGTGTTCAACTCTATCAAGATGGTTTAAACTTTCGTTATTATAATCTTTGCAAAGTTTCTTACTAAAGATAAAGTAAGGTAGACTGTCATAATATCTTAAAATTCACCGCTTTTATAATGGCATACTGGTTATGAACGAAAACGTTTATATGAAAGCTATGATTGCATGTAACGTCTATAAGTGAAAGATAAAAGGGCATTAGGAAAGAGAAAGATATAGAAAATTTTCAAGAGATTAAAAACAAAAGTAGAGAGAAAATGAAGAAAAGCAAAAAAAAAAAAAAAACGTGAAAGGTGAGAGGAAAAAAAAAGGGAAAGACAAATAAAGCGAGAGAAATGGGAATAAATGAAACTGAAAAAGAGAGAGAGAGAGAGAGAGAGAGAGAGAGAGAGAGAGAGAGAGAGAGAGAGAGAGAGAAAGAAAGATAGATAGAGAGAGAGAGAGAAAGAGAGAAAGAGATGGAGAGAGACACTGATAGAAACAGAAAAAAAAAACCAAAATAAAATGTGCTACACAACAATTCATTTAGACTTCTTTAAGATAAACGTAAAAATCGCTCTCAAAATAGGATACCTCTGGAATTAAGAGGTCATAGTTTAAATTTATTACCTAATTGGAGATGAAAATCTTGTGGTATGAGTTCTTTGAAAAAAAACAAACAAAAAACAATTACTGATGGAGACAGTGACCTTTTGCAAGAAAGTGAAAGATGGAACTTATCCCACAGAATAAAAAAAGAGCAGCCTTGAACTGGCATTAATAACTGTGGAATATTAAAGATTCAATCTCGTTGACAGGTCTTCCTTAAGAGGTTAAGAAAATAATATCTCATGATTAGAGTGGTGTATTTTCCCCACCACTTCGTCAAAACAGTGGCTAGCCTTGCGTTGAAAATGAAAGGAAAAGGAAAACTTGTATGGTGTCGCTTAAATGAGGATACAGTTTGAAAAAAAATATTCAAACAGTTTCTTACATACACTTTGGAATGTATGATTCCATAGAACTGACTCCATAGACATAGGTTTTTAAAAAAATGAGTTACAAATAGCGGACTTTCCTTTCGATAAAACAACATTGAACCCTAAGAAGTTGAATTTAATCTCCTAGACCAGGAAAGTCCTAATAGCTATTTGCGATTTCTCTTGCTAATACGCTTTTAAATTATTTTCTCTCTCGTAAACTGTGGCATATCAAATTTTAAGCTTTTGATGTTAGACATTTAGTTTCTAATTTTGTCTTTGTTGTTGATGTTGTTGTTGTTGTTGTTGTTGTTGTTGTTGTTGTTGTTGTTGTTGTTGTTGTTGTTGTTGTCGTCGTTCTGCTTCGTCGTCTTCTTCTTTTCCATTTTCATCATTTTTATTATCAGTATTATCATCACCATCAAATCCTTTATTTTTCTTCTTCTTCTTCTTCTTCTTCTTCTTCTTCTTCTTCTTCTTCTTCTTCTTCTTCTTCTTCTTCTTCTTCTTCTTCTTCTTCTTCTTCTTCTTCTTTGTTTTTATCATTATCATCACCATCATCTCCTTCTTATTTTCTTCTTCTTGTTCTTTTTCTTGTTCTTCTTGTTCTTCATGTTCTTGTTCTTCTTGTTCTTCTTCTTCTTTTTCTTCTTGTTCTTCTTCTTCTTCTTCTTCTTCTTCTTCTTCTTCTTCTTCTTCTTCTTCTTCTTCTTCTTCTTCTTCTTCTTCTTCTTCTTCTTCTTCTTCTTCTCTCAGTCCACCTCTTTTTTTTTCTTTCTATTTCCAGAACCTCTGTCTTTCACTGGCATAGTCCCCGGTCAAAAATTCTGGCTATCACGTCGTCACAAAATCAACCAGGCTACCCAAGGCTTTGCTCATAAGGACACACATAGCTTTAGGTTACCCACTCAGTCCCAATGCGTGTATCGAATGCACCAGCAGCCTCTAGTCCTCATCAACCGACCAAGCCTCGCTCAGACCAAGACATTCCGAGAAGCTGAAGTACCTATCAGGAGAAAGAGAACTGCAGCTGAACACTGTGATATGGAAGACACTGGAACCATCGTGTCCGTTGGAGGGCCAGTGCTGGGCAGTATAGCGCACAGCGTTACCTCTTGTCTCGATCTAGGCTCAAGAGCGACACTTATCCTCAGATTATCGGAGGAGAAAGGAGAGCTCGGGAGGGGCATGAAACCCTCTCGAATCCCGGCTAGGCTGAATCGTAGGCCGGTTTAACAGAGCAACACAGAAATCGATATAGGATGAACCTGATTTTTGTTTCCCTCCCTCCTGATGACGAAGTAAAGAAAGGGATTATTATCATAAACAAAGATGACAGCCATCTTGTCTCGTCTTGCCCGTCCTTGTTGCTATGGTCACATGTTAGGGCCGCGGTATGGCGTCACTCGAGTCATTAGGGCGGCATGGAAAGATCTCTAAAAGGTGACAGGCAGCGAAAGGACAATGTGTATCGGTGGGCCTGCGTCATTATTTCCTCGGTGTTGTTTTGGGTTTTCTTTTTTGAGATTCAAAAGGCCAAGTTACAAGCCATACTGTGTACTTGTTTTCTTTTGAGCTAACGAAACCCTTCTGCATTCTACGATTGCTTAATCTTGAGTTTAAAAAAGCCCACCAAAAAACAAGTAATGAACATTTTTTTTGAAGAGGAAAAAATGCGGTGAACAGATGTCAAGATTAAAGTTTATTTTGGAGAGAGTTGAAAAAATTTAAATATTAAGGAGTAAGAGAGGAAAAAAAAAGAGAGAAAGAGAGAGAAGAAAAGAGTGAGAAAGAAAGATAGATCTCTCTCTTATATATCAATTCATATATATATATATATATATATATATATATAACGAGAGAGAGAGAGAAAGAAAGAGGGAGAGAGAGAGAAGAGAGAGAAAGAGAGAGATGAAAAAGAAGAAAGAAAATATGAGAAAGAAAGACAAAGACAATTAAAATAAGTAATGACAGAGGATGAGGTCTTTTCAGAAGCCACAGTCGACCATTTTCCGAAAAGCTGAGACATTTAAATCTTTTCAGAGAGGCAAATCGGCAGGCAGAGGAGTAGGCAGGCTATTCAGACAATCCACAAGTAAAAAGATTTCCAATGATTTCAGCTGACAGAACAACATACAAATAGCTATTGTACTGGCGAATCGATATGGAGACAGCTATACAGAGTTGAGAAAGGCAAGGCAATGTAAACATAATTGCAGCAATCAGACCGGCAAATCGACACACGGACAAACATAGAGACGCAGAAACTCGATACAGAGAAACAGATAGATAGATAGATAGATAGATAGATAGATAGAGAGAGAGAGAGAGAGAGAGAGAGAGAGAGAGAGAGAGAGAGAGAGAGAAAGAGAGAGAAAGAGAGATTGATATGGAAGATATTTTGTAACGATCTACAAATGAACATGACAACAAAATGATAAATATATTTTATTGAAAAATACCTAACCAATAAAAGAACAGGCATTCAGTATTAACATATCCAAACCAACAAGATGACGAATTTATTAATATCTTTTACTATCAGCCACTTTTCAAACTGATAGACACACAAATCAGCTATCTTTGTCGACTGAAAAAAAAGCTACGAAAACAACTGACCTTATGTTTCTTCTTGACGTATGGCGGTATAACAGCATTGCCAGTTTGGTCCAAGGCCGCGAGGCTACTGAACACAAGACTGGACAAAGTTGACCTTCGT
Organism: Elysia crispata; assembly: GCA_033675545.1. Lineage (NCBI taxonomy): Eukaryota > Metazoa > Mollusca > Gastropoda > Plakobranchidae > Elysia > Elysia crispata. The sequence continues at coordinate 758,128 of JAWDGP010004477.1, forward strand.
TCTGAGGCCCGCCCACCACTAGCCACTGGCCGACCTGAAAACAATAAGTCCAGCTATAGCAATATTATGGCAAAAGACTCTTTAATGATGTTTTACTTCTAAAAGACTAACGAGACGCAAAATATCTTGAGAAACTTGATACTGCAAAAAATGCCAGTTCCGATTTTTCCATTCTTATTTTAAGATCCGCCTAAACGCTGATTAGAAGGCTTTTGTAGGTAAAAACAAAAAGGAAAAACGTGCTTAAAATGTACTGCCTTGCCTGAAGTCACAGTTGACATTTTTTTCTGACATGAAAATGATAGTGATAAGGAACTAGCTACCTCTAATTAGTTTATAATGCACGCCATCAAAGTTTTCCTCAAAAAGCGAGGAATCTTACAAACTGACAAAGCAGAGTACAAGGGCAAATTGATGGAGAGTATAAACCTGTCTTAGCCAATGATATATATCCGTGAGAGTTTAAGAAGGTATAAGAAAAGGAAGGAAGAGGAGTCAGCTGTTTGACAAAAACTGGCCGCCTGGACACGTTCTAGTTACACCGTTCAGCTCACTACCTTTGAAGACGAGAATAGTATGAGAAGTCACAACAACAAACAGACCAGCAAATATAATGGACAGCTGGAGGAACTTTAAACATTATTTAACTGCGCATTGGAAAGAAGATTGGTCATACGTCTACGTTGAATAAAGATTTGTTTCCTGGCTGCCGTGAAATGAAATGAAACTTTGTAAAGATAAGGATATAATAACTGTTGCTTTTTGGTTGAACATTTTATGCGCCCAGAACAACGGCAGCGAGTATAGGGCGCATAATGGTTATTTAATTGACTAATTATTAGTCTGTTTTTCACTTTCATAATAAATGATCTTAATCCGTTTTGCAAAGTTCCTTTGTCACTAAAAATGGTTAGTTTTAAAGTGGCAAATCCCTGTTATCATGAAAATGATTAGTTGCATAAAACGAAAATATTTCAGGGTGTAAACGATTCCAACCGTTGCAAATTGAAAGGCTTACTTTCTTCAAGGTAAAAATAAAAATATCGAAAGTATTAGTTTTATTGCGATCTTCATCTATAGCACAACCTTTGTTTAAAGCTTAAAACAATGAAAATCTTCTACAAGACTGCTGCAAGTAGAGAACCACAAAGAAAGATGTGTTAAGTAACCACACAAAATGTTAACAGCACGATTTACAAGCCTTCGGGGGCCATTTAAGAACACGACAGCTTTCATAACTCTTCTATTGTGTAATATGACAAAATCAGATTCAGAGAACAAGAAAAAGGAATTAAAAAATAATTTCATGATTGCTCAAATTATTGGGGAAGGGAAAAAAAAAAGGGGGGGGGGGGGAGGGATTTTCCATCAGATCGATCAAAATGCTGAGAGTTTATTATGTAAAATCCAAATCCAAATGCCAGTGTGACTGACCCTCCTGCTGAGCTGCCAGTTTTTCCCGTTCCCGTTCGGCCTGGAGCTCGGCCAGCGAGTGCGACCTCCTGTAGGGCGGGGCCTGCTCCCTGTACGGCCGACTCACGTCGTAGCTGGTGCGTCTCGGCGGGTAACGCATGCCTGGGTAGCGGCCCTCCTCGAACTCGTAGTTTTCCGTGTCCGACAGGTCTTCACAGGGAAAGACAAAATAAAATATATAAATTTTAAACATTTAATTTTGATTATTCAACGTTATTGTGGATATGCTGAAAATAGAGTTGGGCTTATTACGGTTACACAACTGGTTTGAGACAAAAAAAAATTAAGGAGTGTTGAGATACAAGTTATACAAAACAGCAAATTTTGTCCTTATCGTCATTTTCTTCATATTGGAGTCAAGACAGTCTGTTTACCTTCATTGAGAAGACGCACGACATAGATTGAAGATATTATTTGAAAAAGCAATGTTATTGAATTAAAGAAACTCGTGGCTCACGTTAACACTATTCGAGTTAGATTGTTTAATTAGAATTTTGTGTTGAACTTAAACCAACATGCAAAAGTGCAAGAGCTTTCAGTAGCTATTTTATTCAACCCGTGCATCCTCCGTAAAGATCTTAAGACTCGATCTTTCCCTTTCCGCAATCTGCAAAAGATTTGTCGGCCGCAGGTCATTAGAAATAATGCCGTGAATAGAACTAGATTCACCCCCAACATAATTTGCAGAGACAAAGACCTTTTTTTTTCCATTTTCTCCGGTATAAATTGTGTCTTCTTCACGGCTTCTCTCCTACTAACTATCTCCCAGTAATTTCCAATTAAAATATTCTATCTAATATACTTTGTCATCTTTTATCTACCCGTTCGTTAAATCAGGGAGTGTATTTAGTTACAGGGTTAAATTATTTCGTATGCAGTTCAAAAGTGCACCCCTTCCCCCAACTCCTTTTCCAGCCGCATCTTCACATCTACGGAGAGCCATAGCGCGTCATGCCAGAAACAAAGGCCTCGAGGCTAGTCTCCGTAATCTGGTCCACCTGTACGTGGGTCCGACAATGTCTGCCGAGCAGACCATTACCGGAGAGTGTCCGAAGACCTCCGCGCCATACCCTCTCAGATTGGTCGCTCCCACCTTACAAGCCGGATTATCGATCTAACGACGGAGAAACACCGTGGGAAATTGGATAATATGAAGACAAGTGTTCCTTCTAACTCACGAGATAATAATGCGAACGAGAAACCGCGAGGATGGAGATTGAAAACAATCGTATCAATATCTCTTTTCTGTGTATCTTTCGATCTTGATGATGATATTGCATTAATTTTTCTACTTCTGTAAACAGTTCTTTGTGGCTGAAAAAATATAATATAGGTGTTAGCTAAAAGACATGATAGACATTTTAAAGGTTAAAAAATACCTCTGAGAGATTTAGAATATTGACGTCAAGCATTTGATCTTAATATTCATTTATTTTTTCATATCTCGCTACAAAATAATTTTTCCATCTCTTCTTCAAATTTTCTTAATATAGGCATAACGCCACCATCAAGCAGGAAAAATTAATAATAGTGTTGGTATTCTGACTTTTGGTATGCGAAAAAAATTGTGTCAATCATATTTCTTCAAAATTCATTCCTCATTCACTTTGAGTGTCATAATAATGTATCTAAAACTTGTTGTACAGTGCTGCAAGATATAGATAAGTCGATGAGGAAAGTATTTCTGCCGCAAATACAATCTTCACGTCTATGCTAAGGCTAGCATTATAATGATTTAAAACTCGTGTTATATGCCCGCCAAGACATGTTTGGGGATATTGTAAATATTTACGCAATACTATAGAATTATCCTCTTTTATTTGAAAAGGGACCTTCTGCAAAACTCCAAATGGGGAGACAAAGTCATCATGTGGCTTCCCTGTGTCAGCGCACACGAGCAAAATATGGGGAAATCAGCTATTTCTGTTCCTACCTAGACTATTTAAAGACTCATAAAAAAAGTATTATAAATTCCCGAAAAAATGCCAAGAAACCCTGTGCCTAAAGCGCGAATTTTCACAACGATGATTCTTAAAATAAATATGGTTTGAGAGTTTAACAAAATTAGCCTACTATTCTTATTGCTTCTTATTTCTACATGCTGATTAATACGAATTTCCGTAAGTTGAATTTTGCCTAGAACACTCTTCGAATTGAAAGTTTAAGAAAGTTATCTCATAGAACCGCATTCCGACTGTAACAAAAGATTGCAATATCCCTATAGAGCAGGACTCGACTATGTGTAAGGAACTGGTACAACAGCTATGGACAATATTTCTCTCATAGACGGTGTGTAAATGCTGAACCAATGCTATGTTTTAAGCTATATTAGAATTTAAAGCAGGCATTTGAAGTAAACAGTCGATGACCAAGATCGTGTGTAAGTGAAATCTGTCTTATTCAACAGACCAAAAATATATATCTCAGAAAGCAGTTATGGCCCCTTTTTTCAGTTTCCCTAATCGCCTGAAGAACAAAATGAAGAATTTCAAGAAACGGCGAACGAAGTAAAGAATAGTTCTGAAGTTCTCTGTTGAGCGTCTTAACATTTGCAAACTAATTTTGCTGGACATGAGAGCAGTGGAGTTGTGAAAGAGGAAAAGAAAGTCGAGTCATGCTTTCTTCCTACTTCGTTTTTTAAAAAACAATCTGCAAAGATTATCATGCCATCCTTCTATCTGATATCCATTATAATAATGCCTATTATATTTGTATTATACTGTTCAAGACAACCTTGTGTTTAGTGAAAGTTAGTCGCCCGCGTATAATACATTATTTGATGTAACAGTTCCGGTGGAGTAGAGATGATGAAGCCTCACTCCTTCGCTCCTAAAACACTTTAGGAAGCGACAGTAACATTGCACAGTTTCTTCTCAAATGAGCTCTGAAAGAAAATCCGATGACTTGAGCCATACAAATAAATTCCCCTGTAGAGTTTAAAATTCGCTAAGTCCCTGTAAAAAATTGTACACGAAAATCTTATTAGCCATTATTGTTTTTTTTTTCTCTTTTCTCTGCGACTTTAAGCAAATCTGATGAAGTATTAAAGAACATTTCTTTGTGCAGAAGAGGATACAGAAGAACGACGTCGCGCTCATCATGCGATTTAATCATTCTTGTCAGTATTTTAAACTGTCGTCTCTTTTAAAACAATTTAAAATGAAAATTCCTAGTCTTTTTAAGCGTATTGACTGATTACACAACCTAAAAAGCTAAAAGAAATTTTCTGCAGTTATGACGGCAGTGAAATGATGAATTGAGTTTTTGTTCATATTAAACAGATTTCTAAATCTTTAAGTTGATATTGTAAAATAATTTGTTAGCCTCAGAGATGATGACTTTCGTCTATAGCGAGACCCGACTTTGATTTGACAAGATTGGAACAACAGGCAGTAAGCTTTTCAGTAGGTTTTTCCTTTTATTTCTTCATAGTCGATTTATACTGTTATCATACTTTCTGTAATACTTTTTCCAAAAAGAAAGAAAAAGCTATTTAAACCATCCTATACACTATCGCTTTTACCTTCATTTAGAACCAACTAGAACAACAACGAGGTCAAAACACGAAGAGAAAACAGAAAAAAAATGAACAAGGAGAGAAAATAAATTTCTAAAACAAGCGAGTACCGTAAAAATAATGAAATGTATCGGCTAAAAATTAAGATCAACTCAAAAAGGTCCAGGAGAAAAAATAATCAATGGTTCTACGGCTTCTCTTTGTTGTTCGTCAACGGGAGAATCGCTTGTGTTTCCCTCTCAGGAGAGATTTAAATCAAGAGTAACATTGACCCAGCCGCATCATCGCCCGGGCCTCGCGCTCAAACTCACCGGGCTTTAAAAGCTTACAGCATGACATCAGAATTCCTAAATAGAAAAGTCAGAATCTCCAAGCGGAAGCGATATGAAAGCAGGGGGAGACAAGCGAGCAATATGAAAGCAGGGGGAGACAAGCGAGACGGTCTTAAAATTAAAACAGTATCTGTCTTTTAGGTGAACAGGTCTAATCCCTTCGTGAGGAAATCACTGTTTATTAATCGCTCGTTGTTTATTTATGTAAAAATGTTGATAACGATTAGCCAAATTAAGGCTTCTTAGCTCTGATGAAATATCGGCTACTTAGAAATCGAGGAAGATTTCTTTTATGATTTTACACGCTACAATAAGGACACCTGAAGCAACTGTGTAAATCGCCACGTCTCTAAAACCATTCTATGCCCTCGCTTGATAAGCGACAAGTTTGCTGTCCTCCTCCATTAAGCCTTTCCGTGGTCGATGCATATTGAATGCAACTGACTGGTCTATAATATGCAAGGCAATCACGGGAAATTCACTACAAAATTTATCTATCCCTCCCATCCCCCCGAAAAAGAAGAAAAAATTAAAAAGACCAAAGTAAAAATTCAAACAAACGAACGTATAAAAATTTATAGATTAATGCACAATTATTGATCGATTCCTTTGCACTTTTTAACAAAGTTTAAAACGCCCATATATATATTTAAAAGAAATAAAAGGAAAATATAAGTGAATATAAAAACATTTGTGTAATCTTTTAGTGGAAATACATTTACTATACACTTTCATATTTATATATAAACTTCACAAACGATTCCTTACGATTTCCAGAATTTTATAGGATTACATCCCTTCCACGAACACGTAACTAAATATGAAATTCAATGCATTTTGATTAATAAAACACACAATTTCGCACAACGCTACGAGAGAGAAACAAAGATAGAAAGAGAGAGAGAGAGAAAAAAAAAAGAGAGAAAGAGGAAGAAAGATAGATAGAGGTAGATAGATGGATAGATTGATAAAGATATATATATATATATATATATATATATAGATAGATAGATAGATAGATAGATAGATAAAGAGAGAGAGAGAGAGAGAGAGAGAGAGAGAGAGAGAGAAAGAGAGAAAGGAAGAGAGAGAGACTCTTTCTCAGAGAGAGTGGTTTTGTTGTAATGAAAATAATTACCTTCAGTTTTCAAGTTACGAAACAGTTTATAATTGATTAAACTTAGATTACACAAATTTTCTTAGCGCTGCTGAACAGCTCATCAAGCTACATGATAAAAATCAATCTGCCAGGCTTGCTGCGATTAAAAAGTAATTGTGAATGTTTAAACTATCGACTTAAAAACCCCGTTTATTTTTTGAAAGAATGAAATTTGAACTCTACGCACTTTAGAGCAGTAACAAAACCGACTGATTTCCAGGTGATGAAGTACGTTACACAAGGGTCGCTGCGATCAGAAAACTAAGTAAGCGCCAGTGATGACAAATAAAGATTCTTGGAGATTTCCAGTCTGTGTACCAAGCTCGTAGATTTCTCTTTTGTTTTTCTCTCTCAGAGTCTGGTCTGACGGAATCAGGAAAATTTGACGAAAAAAAAAAGCTTCAAGGAATCTAAAGCTTTCAAAGTTTAGTTCTTCCGTTTCTCAGTCTCACGATTTTGAAACCATGCTAGTGTCATTTTTATGACCATCTGATTGCAAACTCGATTGGGTCAATGAGAATTATTTTTTACTTTAAAAAAATACGGATGATTCACAAAGAAATTCTCTTTAACCATGACAAGATGATTTTTTAAACTGAATTAGTGTCTTTGCTGTAGTTCTTCAAGCAAACTGTAGGTCATGTACGGTGTTGCATAATCGAAAAGGAAAGGTTGTGTTTAAACTATCTAATTAATACTGTCTTGTTGGCACGGACCTCATTTATCGGCAAAGATTTGAACTTCTAGTTTAACCGTTAACATCTGAGCATGACTGATACAATAAAAACAGTTAAAGGATAGAAAGCTCTTCTAAAAGATCAACATTCAAACCGATTTAACCACGTAAACCTCACAGGCAGCATAACGCATTCAAACTTTTACTTATGTGATACTGAGTTTGCACAATAATTATATAGTTCATTAGCCTTCTAATATCTTTTAAAATATCACATATTGTAGTAGCCCCAGTAGCCCAGAACTCCAATGAGTCTGTCATTTGCCTATGCACGCACATTACGATGCTCTACCTTTTGAGACAAAACTCGAAAAAGCATTGTGCATGGTCTGATAGTTAAATTAATGTTGTTCTCATTTTGAGAGAGACCGAAGACAAGTTATTAATTCTTTGAAAGGAGAATTTAAATGTGAATTAAAATGCATTCACTAAAGATGATCATAGCTGTAATACAAGACGTTAAAACACAAAGTCAGAGAGGTACAGAGAGAGAGGAAGGGAGACGGAAAGAGAGAGATAGAGAGCGGAAGGTAGGTGGAAAAGAGAGAGAAATAGATAGAGATAGATAGATAGATAGATAGATAGAGAGAGAGAGAGAGAGAGAGAGAGAGAGAGAGAGAGAGAGAGAGAGAGAGAGAGAGAGAGAGAGAGAGAGACAGAGAGTTGGAGAAAAGATGGATTCTTGTAAAGAACAGAAAAAAAAGGGTAGAGAAAGAGAGCACGAAGGAAATATAAAAAAAAGAGTTAAAAAGTATTGAAAGAAAAAAAAAAGGAGACGCCTGGATGTTGGTGCCCGAGGGAAAGGGGGAAAACAATAGATAAGGAGAGTATAGAGAATTTAAAAAATATGAAGAGAAAAAAAAGAAGATCGAAAGAGATTCAGAAAAAAAGCTGAGCCAAGAAGAGGATATAGAGAGATTGAGAGAAAGAAAGAAAATGAGAGAGAAAGAAAGAGAGAAAACGAGTTAGAGAGAAAAAGAGAATAAGAGAGGCATTATTTATACTTAAATAAAGCGTATATCTTTAAAGTACTAGAAAATCGAATCCGCTCTATTCTTGTACATCTTAATATTTTCTGCTTATCTTTCGGGTGGTACGAAAGTATAATCAAGTGCAAAAATGCGGCTGCTGCAAAGTTTTTGAAAAACATGCCAGGGCCAACCAACTTAACTTTTCTCACTTTAAACGGAGAATTATTAAAAAGGATCTGTAAAAGATGGCGTACCGCTTTGGCATTCTCAAGTCCTGGTTTCACCACTTTTTCAGGAAGTCATTAACTTCTTTTTTTTTCTCTCTAGAAAATCGAGTGAGAAAATGATGACAAAATTATATTGGTAAAACGTAACAAACAGTTCTTGAACTCTGTTCATTTTAGCTCCATGGTTCAGTACCTGCACTGAACCCCAAAACCTCCTATGTGCTATAAACTTAAAAACATTATGGTTTTAACACAGTGCTAATGCACTGATACTAGGCCGTTATTGTCACAACAAAGATAGCAGCTTGGCCAGGCTAAAAGTATTAAAAAAAACAACAACCAACATTCAGCCCTTAAAAAATGGTGGCTATTTGACACCTGCGCAGTCGTTAAAGTCCTCTTGGGGCAGGCAAAAAACTTCCCTTGGTTGAGAGAATGACAAAGCTGCGGCTTAATCTGAAAACAACCAGATCAGTCAAGCTCTAAACCTGGGCTGCAGAACTTAAGCAGCCTATAATCTCTCTCTCTCTCTCTCTCTCTCTCTCTCTCTCTCTCTCTCTCTCTCTCTCTCTCTCTTTCTCTCTCTCTCTCTCTCTTTCTCTCTCTCTGTGTCTCTCTCTTTCTCTGTCTCTCTCTGTCTGTCTCTCTCTGTCTCTCTCTGTCTCTCTCTTTCTCTCTGTCTTTGTCTCTCTCTTTCTCTCTGTCTCTCTCTTTCTCTCTGTCTCTCTCTCTCTTTCTGTCTCTCTCTGTCTCTCTGTGTGTCTCTCTTTCTCTGTCTGTCTGTCTGTCTGTCTCTCTCTCTCTCTGTGTCTTTCTGTCTGTCTGTCTGTCTGTCTATCTGTCTCTCTCTCTCTCTCTCTCTCTCTCTCTTGCACCTTATGGTGGATTCCTTTAAAAGAGGCATAGATTTCGCAAGAATGATTTTCTCTTTCGACTGCGGTCGAGCAGTTCATTCGAATTAAGTGCTATTGCTCTGGTGCTTTCAGTGTTTAACCACAAAAAAAACAAAAAAAAAAACAAAAACAAAACAAACTGCAATGAATAAGAGGGATAGATTAATACAAAATCAATAAAAAAGAAACATTTACGCCCAGATTGTGATATCCACTGGGGCTGAATGGATAAGCAGAGAAAAGCTCATAATATCTTCCCTACTCAGTTCTTGCAAAATTTCATCCCTTTCAACCACTTTGAAACTATGTAGTTAGATATTTCCTTTTTCTTCTCTGCCTCCCACTTCTCTCACTTTAAATAAATATCTGAGTCTCTCGTTCTATCTCTTGTTTCAGTTTTTCATAATTGAAACATTTTTTTTTGTTATTGTTTTTGTTTCATTTTATCAGATAAGAAACTTGGGAGAAGGTGAGATAGGGAAAGAGTAACGGATAAATAGATAGCTGGATAGAAAGATAAAATGATAGATAAATAGATAGATAGATAGATGTTTAGATAGATAGATAGATAGGTAAGTAGATAGAAAATGGAGGGAGAGACATAGAGAAGCATGAAGAAAGAAGAGAAGAAAACACATACACAGAAAGAGACAAAAGGAGAGAGAGAGAGAGAGAGAGAGAGAGAGAGAGAGAGAGAGAGAGAGAGAGAGAGAGAGAGAGAGAGAGAGAGAGAGAGAGTGAGAGGTGGTAAAGAAAGAGATAGATAGATAGATAGAGAAAGAAATTGAGAGAGAAAGAAATATTGGAAGGGAGAAATAAAGCAAACTTGCCCACAGACAGACAATAAGAGACGGTCTATAGCAGAGCATCTCACAGGAGCATCCGGGACTTCAATAAAAGTCTTAGTGTCTCAATTCTTTTCATTTTCTTTGTTCCACTTATAGCCAGCTTGTCAATTGAGCAGCAGAAAACAGATATCCCCCCCCCCCCCCCAACCATCCCCACACAAAAAAAAATCCAAAAAAAAAAGCAAAAAACTTCACTTCATGGAAGAATCGCACCGTACAGTCACCATTATTGTTGCGCAGAAATCTAATGATCGGTGCGGAAAGCCCAGCCGGCTCAACAATTAAGGGAGGGCGTGTCGACTCTTTTGTAATTACTCGCACAAAAAAAAAAAAAATGAATAAAATGAAAAAACATTTTACTGGAGACGGGAGTAATCTTTTCGCATGGCCTTTTGATGCCAGTTTCAACGAAAAGATTGCTTTCCAAAGACTCGGTAATTTTTTTTTTTATTTTTTTAAATTTTTATAGATACCGCAGCGAACCTATTCTGGAAATATATATACATATTTCATGAAGACTGCAACAGTAAAGATGATAAAGATTTTTGATAACAATGACATTAGTGTTTATTATATAAAAAAAAATCTAAACACATGCCATATTTGAGGATCACCAGAGTGATGGTGAAAATGTCGATGCTTATGATAGGTAGGTAGGAACTCACTGAGGATCTAGATAACAGAGAGTCTTTAGAGAGAAAACTCCCCCCTCCCTTTATAGTAAGTGTTCCGGAACTCGCAACAATGAGGATGATGATGATGGTGATAGCACTGACGATGTTGAAGATCAGTTTTTTTGATTGATTGATAAAAATCATCAACCACAGATATCTCAGGCCTTTCAAGCCAAACAAGCCCTCAAGAGGGTGGGTGGAACTGAAACTGTGCGGCCCCAAGTTCATTCAACAACCCTGTGAGAACGGTGAGTATGAAGATGACGATAATGATGATAAATATGATGTGATGATGTAAATAACGATGATGATAATGATAATGTGATGATGATTTTATAGTGTGCTGATAATGATGTTGTTGATGATGATGATGATAATAATAATAATCTGATGATAATGTTATGATGTTGATGATGATGACGATGCTGATGATGAACACAATGTGATAAAATGATAATGATGATAATGACGATATTGATGAACATGATATTATTTATAACCATTTAAATCACGATAATTCCGTCCAACATATTGCTGCTTATGCTGATGAAGATAAAACACGGAACTAGCGATAAGAATAAAGACGACAGTCATGTACCACACTGACCTGCAAGAGAAACATCTGTATCGTCGATGCGACTGCCGTCTGAACCTTTCCGACTGCTGCGGCTGGACGCTGATCCACGCCTATCAGACTGGTCGGAGAAGATGGATGTTCGACGGCTGCCCATGCTGGAGGCCGAGCCACGACGGTCAGTGTCCGAAGCGAAGGATGTCCGGCGACTGCCCATGCTGGAGTTGGAGCCGCGTCTGATGAAGCAGAGGAACAAAAAAAAATTAAACTTTCTATTTGGCGAAATTAATATCTATTTTTCTCAATCTCAAAACATTTAGGTAGTATTCAAAAGAAAAACGAGCAGATTTGAGGAATGTCTGGTGTGAAGAAGAGGAAACCAATAAAATTTAATTCGTAATTCACTTAATCATGTCCTCGACACTATGACGTATGAAGCTTTCAAACCATATTATCTTTGTCAAAATACATATGGGATTATAGCTGTAAAATAAGAGATGAATATTTTTTGCAAATGTAGAGTTAGAGCTAGCTCCAACACACAAAACCAATTTTTTTTTAAACATTCTTAAACGTCATCAAAATAAGTAAGTCATCTCACTGATCAATCATTTTTGTCGACAAATTTTTTAAAGTCTGTGAAACCAACAAACGATATCTCTCTCTCTCTCTCTCTCTCTCTCTCTCTCTCTCTCTCTCTCTCTCTCTCTCTCTCCCTCTCTCTCTCTCTCACACACACACTTATACACATACATACGTAGAATTCGACCATTTGAACCTTGTTGAAAAAAACTGTAGCAATATATAACATGCATTAAAACATTATAAAATATAAAGTGTAAACAATGAGACACGAAATAAGTTTTAAGTAGTTAAGAAAGTATAATAAAATAAAATGAAGTAAGATTAAACATAAAAGGGAATAAGAAACAATAACTTGTAAAATGAATTATAATACGAACTGAGAGCATAAAATACTCATCATGAAAGAATGGCCAAGCTATAACCATAAATTTTGTCCTCTCATTGGACTCTTTTTTTTTTTTTTTTGCTGCGTTCTTTTCAAATGGTATGAGAAAAACATGAAGAACGATGAAAATAACATCAACTAAGAAAGAAAATAAACAAAACAAACACCCCCCCAAAAAAAACAAAACAAACAAAAACAAAAAACAAAAAACAAAAAAAAAAAAAAAAAAAAAAAAAACAAAAAAACAAAATCAAAACAAAACAAACAAAAACAACTAAAAATACAATAGCAAATTTAGTATCTCCATCATCATCACCATCATCATCATGAATAACAGCAACAACAACAACAACAACAACAACAACAACAACAACACTATCATCATATCATCATATCATCAAGAGCAACAACAACGCCAATAGCAATATAGATGGTCGTGGTGATTCAGAATCTTCTCAGATGTCACGAGTAGCTCTAATAACGCCTACATAAATTATAAATGGCTTTTGTCCTCACTGGAGCAGTGATTGGTTTGGAGACATAGGGAAGCCCAAAGTGACTCTAAAACCTAATCTCAGATCTTATCACTATTTATGCCTCGAAAATTCAAATAAAAATTTTCGACAGACGCTGTTGGCGCAAGACGCTTTCGGATGTAAGAGTTCTTGCATGTTATCAAAAGACGGATATATCTCTAGCTCAAACCTCTCATCGAACGAGTATTCATGACACAAAGTTCATAACAACAACAAAATATTTAATAAAAAAAAAACCCCAAAAAACCACCAACCCCCGAAATTTGCTTGTCACGTGACAGGAAAGTCTGGGGGCCTCAGCTGCTGTCGAGAAAGCGCGAGAGGAAAAGTCTGTAATTTTTTTTCTGACAAGACAGGTCCTAATTAATATGTTTCCTAGAATAGTCTCCAGGGTCTTTGCGCAATCCAAAACAAAACAAGAAAAAAAAAAAAAACCAACAAAAGGTGGGCAGGTCGCTGTACTTCTATGACGTTTTCGAGCTCGTTACTGACTACACTGATCCATCTCAAGTTATTTCCATCTAATGATCTTGATGAGTTGTGGATAGAGTTGTGGATAGAGCTGTGGATAGAGTTGTGGATAGAGTTGTGGATAGAGTTGTGGATAGAGTTGTGGATAGAGTTGTGGATAGAGTTGTGGATAGAGTTGTGGATAGAGTTGTGGATAGAGTTGTGGAGAGCTTTGTATGCTCAATGCATCACAGATGGAAATATATTTGTTGTTTTTTTACCAAGTGAGTAAAATAAAAAAAAACCAACGCAGTATACTTTCTTGTTATTTACACGCATATCATGAAATGAAAAAGGTAAAAAAAAACACATAAAAGATATCTTTCTCCAACAGATTAACACGTAAAGCAGCATAACCAACTTCAACAAACAAGCAAAAAAAAATAAATGAATGTAATTATTAAAAAAAGATAAAAAACAACAACAACAATAACAACAACAACAACAACAACAACAACAACAACAACAACAACAACAACAACAACAACAACAATAATGAAAACAACATCGGCAACAAAAACAAAACACTACAAATTGTTAAAAAAAGACAAAATAATAATAAAAAGTCTAAAAATTTTTGAACCGATATCAATACTTTCTTCTACAGGTTACCATTCAGCCACAACAGCAAGTCTATATTGCAAGAAAATTAAAAAAGAACAAGAAGAAAAGCAGCATCTCATCCCAATCACACATCCTCTAAATCTCTAACGGTTTGTACACATCATACTTTTGCATTGAGCTCATGAGAGTGAGGTGAAAACAGAAAACTTTGACATCAAAAGCCATTGTCTTTTTTCTTGCTCTCATTATAGTTTTTTTTTTGTCTCTCGCCTTTTCTTTCCAGGCGCAAACCCTGAGGCATTGTCAGAGACCAGCCAGGAAGCTGTAGCCATGGCAACCCTTTTATAATGTCTGTCCTCAACCCTTAGTGATTTGCGCTCTCGTCAATACGTGGCCATTTGTTGTTCTTGTAACCAAATGTTTTCTTCGTCTCTTTCTGGGTGGCGGTAACGATGTTTATATATTTGTACTTTATGGCAACGTATGAACAAAAAAGAAGAAAAAAAAATAGAAATTTAAATAATAATAATAATAACAACAACAACAACAACAACAACAACAACAACAACAACAACAACAACAACAGCAACAACAACAACAACAACAACAACAACAACAACAACAACAACAACAACAACAACAACAACAACAACAACAACAACAACAATAATAATAATAATAATAATAATAATAATAATAATAATAATAATGAGAATGAGAATGAGAATGAGAATGAGAATGAGAATGAGAATGAGAATGAGAATGATAATAACAATAATAACAATAATAAGAATAATAAGAATAATAAGAATAATAAGAATAATAAGAAGAATGAGAATGAGAATGAGAATGAGAATGAGAATGAGAATGAGAATGAGAATGAGAATGAGAATGATAAGGATAAGGATAAGGATAA
>JAWDGP010004478.1:5000-19536 GCA_033675545.1 Elysia crispata
TTTTCAAGTTAATAGAAGATGCAGAAGTATGTCTTTCTCAACAAGAGTTGCAGTTTTTGAATCACGTACAAAGGCAATGGCTATGTGCAATGTCATTGCAACCTCCGTTGTGATATGGACAAGTTTTTCAAGTTAATAGAAGATGCAGAAGTATGTCTTTCTCAACAAGAGTTGCAGTTTTTGAATCACAAGCAAAGGCAATGGCTATGTGCAATGTCATTGTGATATAGACATGAAGTTTCCGAGGCACAAAGGCAATGGCAAGTGCGATGTAATAGATAGAAATTTTGCAAGTTTTGATCAGAAGTTGCAGCTGCTTCTTGGCATACAAAGGTAAAGGCTTAAAGGCTTAATGCGATGTAATTGTAACAGTCATTGTGACTTGTTTTTAAGATTAAAAGCACAGAAGGCTGTGAAGAAGAAAAGTGTATCCACTTTTTTTGGTAAATGATAATAAACACTGAGTAGTTGCTAGAAGGTATACAAGAACTGTACTGTCGTACTCAAAAGAGATAGCGAAGCCAGTCTAGTGCTTTCAGAAAAATTTTGAAAAGAAATTTGATGGAATGAAAATAATTCTATGGGGCAAGCAGCACTTAAAAAAGGTTTTTTTCTTAGTTGCAAAATGCATGAATTTGAAAAAGCACTGAGATAAAACAAAAGGTTTATATCTTACTAAGTACCTTATGTTGAAAAATGTATGTACTTGAAAAAGCACTGAGAAGAAAAAAAAAGGTTTATTTCTTACTAAAAGTACTTTATGTTGAAAAATGTATGTACTTGAAAAAGCACTGAGATAAAAAAAAAAGTATATTTCTTACTTAGGGAAAAATGTATGTACTTGCAAAAAAAAAAAAAATGATGGAAGACCAGATATAAAACAAATAAATAAAAATGATGGAAGACCAGATATAAAACAAATAATCAACAAAAAAAAAAATGATGGAAGACCAGATATAAAAATTGATGGAAAATAAAAATATAAAAATAAGTCTATAATACAGGAAAAAATAGGCAAAATAAACATTAATAGTTAAGTGCAGATACCATGATATAGAACTTAAAAAGAAAAAAAGCTGTATTGCTAACTAAGTAACTTATGATGAACAATGTATGTACGGTACATGAAAAGAAATATGATGCAAGACCAGAAATGAAAAAAAAAAAAGATAAAAAAAAAAATTAAAAAAAAAAAAATACAAGAAAAATAAGCAAAATAAACAACAAGTGTAGGCACCATGATGCACAAGGACAACCCAGCCGCCATCCGTGGCCGATTGCGGTCTAGTTGCCATTTATTCCCCAGTGTGTCCTCACATACAGAAAACAGCAAAAAAAATTTGGAGAAAAAAATAGGCCTAAAATTCAAAAAGTTTTGGGTTTAATAATCAAAATAAAATTGATAATGAATAGTTATTTTTATTTGACTTGAGGCGAAAAAAATAATTGAGCAAATCCATAATCTGCTAAAAAAGCTCACGAAGTCAAAGAGGAAATGGCCTGGGATTTACTTGAAACAAAGGATGCATTTAAAAATATGCTCATTTACAAAGAGAAATTTAATCAATAACTCGAATGTTCTGATGAGGATTTAATCAAAAGAGCTTGAATGTTCTGATAAGGATTTAAATAAGCTCGAATGTTCTGTTAAGAATTTAATCAATAGTGCTCGAATGTTCTGATAAGGATTGAATCAAAAGAGCTAGAATGTTCTGTTAAGAATTTAATCAATAGCGCTCGAATGTTCTGATAAGGATTTAACCAAAAGAGCTAGAATGTTCTGTTAAGAATTTAATCAATAGCGCTCGAATGTTCTGATAAGGATTTAACCAAAAGAGCTAAAATGTTCTGTTAAGAATTTAATCAATAGCGCTCGAATGTTCTGATAAGGATTTAATCAAAAGAACTAGAATGTTCTGTTAAGAATTTAATCAATAGCGCTCGAATGTCTTATTAAGAGTTTGGTAGCGCTTGAATGGTAAAAATGCTTCCAATTGAGATAGGAAAAAGAAAAAATTCCTTAAAAAAAAAAGGCTCAAATTTACCAAAGTACTTTGAAGAACTATGCTGCCAAAAAGGTCTGAAAATCATATGTACATTTTTTTTTCAAATATTTAACAAAAATGAAAAAAAAAACGCCTCAAAGTCGAAAAGTAAAAATATAAAATAAGCCAATGACCCGAGAGTAATGAATTTCAAAAACACACAATCAGTCCAAGAGAGACATAAACCTAGTCCTTACAGTTTAACCAAGAAATGACCAAAGATTCAATTTGAACTTTCCAATATGACTGGAAAAGGAAAAGTAAGATCATTTTTATTGCCAGTTTAATCCATCGCGCTCAAATGTTCTGATAAGAAATTGTAATTCAAATAATCCTGCCTTTAAATAAGCGTCAGAAACTTCTGACAAAAAAATGAATATAAATCAGGAAATGCAGCAAATGAAATAGCTTTTGAAAAAAAAAAACTTGACTCTCTTTAGACTGATTGTAAGACAAACACAGACATTTCATACTACCTTACATACCACATTACATACTACCTTACATACCACATTACATACTACCTTACATACCACATTACATACTACCTTACATACCACATTACATACTACCTTACATACCACATTACATACTACCTTACATACCACATGACAATCCTTAACACCACATTACATACTAGCTTACATAAAACAATACATCTACCTTACCACATGACAAACCTTACACACGACATTACATACCACGCTACATCTACCATACATACCACTCGACAATCCTTAACACCACATTACATACTAGCTTACATAACACAATACATCTACCTTACCACATGACAAACCTTACACACGACATTACATACCACGCTACATCTACCATACATACCACATGACAATCCTTAACACCACATTACATACTAGCTTACATAAAACAATACATCTACCTTACCACATGACAAACCTTACACACGACATTACATACCACGCTACATCTATCATACATACCACATGACAAACCTTAACACCACATTACATACTAGCTAACATAAAACACTACATTTACCTTACCACACGACATCACATAAAACAATAATTAACGAACAAAACCAAATACCATGACCATATAAATTTTGAAATTAACAGAATTATTAAATTTTGAATCAAAAGGGAAAAAAGAGACCTCTGGCAATGAGGTAAAATTTAGAATCGGCAAACACGATAAACTTTACTATACTGTGCTCCTCAGGAATTTTTTTGTAACAGTTTGAAAAAAAAAACTGTTCCATCAACAAAATGTGATCTAAAATAAAGCAGTTAAAAATGTCAAGAATGGTCATGATGCTAGACAAGTACTCATAAACACGCGACAGGACAGAGACATGGCAAAGAGTAGAGACTAGAGGTAATACTGCCTTAACAGAATCTTTTAACGATGTAATGCAATTGAAGTAATACAACTGCAAATGATACGTCTTGGTAAATTGAAAACCAACTACTTATTATTATGAACTAAATCAGAATGAATGATTATCCTAGATTTTACAGAACTTAGAATTTACCAAAAGTGACATTTCTTAGTAAAATGAAAACCAATTATGCCGTGATATACCACATCAGGTTGAATAATTAGCCTAGGTTTTACAGATCTTTTTAAAATAAGAGATTTCTGAAAGTGATGTATAATCGATTTAATGTTTAGCCAAGGTATTAAAGATCTCAAGATAAATCAAAACAAAAAACACAGGACGCCACAGACACAAGACAGATATGATGCCAGAGGTAGACACTGCCAGCGCTTAAGACTAAATAATAAAAAAAAAAAGATGTGCTGAGCATTCCTTTAATTCAAAAAGTTAGGCGACTGCTAAATATACTACAACAGAAGTAAAAAATGTGAAATTTAATCTTTAAGCTAGAGGCTAGGAATCCTCTAATTTAGGGTTCCTTGACTTAAAGGTTAGGAAGCCTCGAAAATTAACCATAATAACGAAGGAATGGAAAACAGCCTCATATAAAGTTGTCATTCTAGAGTTGATTTGTGCCCTTTGGTTTGAGAGTGACTTGATAAATAATCAAGAGCAACTATTTGATCAAGCGAGTCTAAGTGATCTAGATTTAATCTAGTAAGTTTCACTTTGTCAGAAAACTGTACAAACATTTATAAGGGTGGCTACACCTTCCTAAATCTTAATAGATCAAGTGACAAGATCTCCGCTTAAGACCTACAATGTTGATTGGCATATGAGACTGAATTGTTAAGACGAGATATAGATTTGTAGATTCTGATATGAAATAAACCACAATCTCTACTTGTGTTGATAAAATAAATGAAATACTGAGGAAGTCTAGATTACAACTGGGGAATAGAATCTTCTTAATATTAGATCTCTAGAAAATATCTATTCAAGAATCTAGATCTAGCTTTCTTCTAAGATTATATCTCAATAGATTCTCAAGATAAAGTTGGAAGGTTCCATGCTATAGGGCCTAGATTCTCTAGATCTAGAGTCTAGATACGAGAATACCCTACGAGTTAGAAGAGTTCTGGAAGGTATGTAGTCATCGAGACCACGGAGCCTTTAAATAGAGGGTGTGTAGAAACTTCCAATCTATAAATAAATGAAAAAAATACCATATTCCAACATGGATTTAAGCTGTAAATAGGATCACAATAGATCCAAACAGATAATTATAAAGTCTGACGGCATAACTATAAACGGAGCCTTCTGTTATGAAAAAAATCATGAAGTAGTCTTTGCATAGAATAGTGCACTGAAATCACCTTTTTAAGTTGTAAACCTAGTCCTTATACATAAATTTTTTATAGTGTTTTATGATTTTAGCCTGGAGCCTGGATTTTTACAAGAATTTATTGTAATTCATAGAAATGCCTATAGGGCTTACCCTCCTTGACATAATCATGGAAAATTAAACTTGTGATAGTTGAAATAATACAAAAAAAATATATATATATCCTGTTAGCAAGGGAAAAAAGGTTTCATTTACAACAAGTCTATATGCTTTAAAAGAAGGCACTGCTCAGCTACATCAATAATTTAACAAAGATTAGAAATTTGGCGGCATCTATGTGAAAAAAGCTAAAATTTTCCTATCAATTTAAGAGTCCGAAAGGTTCTAACAAATAGCGATGCCGACAGGATTTATCATCTAGAGACAAAAAGCAGGAGATGACAGGCAGAAAGATTTCAAGTTGTAAAGGTTCAAAAGGTCATCTGAAGAAGGAATGAGGAGTCAGTAAGTAGTTTAATACCGATAGAGCTTTGATTTACCCCTCAAATAAATCCAGAATATTCAAGTTGGCATTTTTCTGCTCTCCCTCCCCCTTTTCCCTCTCCCTCACTCCCCCTCCCATTCTTCCCTCCGTCTCTTCACCTCCCCTCT
Source organism: Elysia crispata (assembly GCA_033675545.1). Taxonomy (NCBI): domain Eukaryota; kingdom Metazoa; phylum Mollusca; class Gastropoda; family Plakobranchidae; genus Elysia; species Elysia crispata. Next base: position 10,405 of record JAWDGP010004478.1, read on the forward strand.
CTTCTCCTCACCTCTCCTCTCCTCTCTTCTCTTCAACTCCTCCCTGCACTCAGCACTCAGCTCTCATCAGACACCTCATCCTCTCTAAAAGTGATAGAAAGAGAGAGAGAGATAGAGAGATACATACCACCCACACACACAAAAACACAAAGGAAAAAGAGAGATACACCTCATCCATACACACAAAAAGGAAAAGAAAGAGAGATAGAAAAAAAGACGGAGAGACAAATACATCCTTCGCACACACACAAAAAGAAAGATACACCCTACCCATACACACACACACAAAGGAAAAGAAAAGAGAAAAAGGAGAGAGAAATGCATCCTTCACACACACACACACACACAAAGGAAAACAAGAGAGAGAAAGCTAAAGAGCAAGAGAAAGAGAGAGAGAGAGAGAGAGAGAGAGAGAGAGAGAGAGAGAGAGAGAGAGAGAGAGAGAGAGAGAAAAGAGATACATCCCACCCACACGCACACAAACAAAAAGGAAAAAAAGAGATACACCTCATCCATACACACAAAAAGGAAAAGAAAAAGAGAGAGGAAGAAAGAGATGGAGAGACAGAGAAATACATCCTTCGCACACACAAAAGAAAGAGAAAGATACACCCTACCCATACACACAGACACACAAAAGAAAGAGAAATATACACCCTACCCATACACACACACACAAAAGAAAGATACACCCTACCCATACACACACACAAAAGAAAGAAAGATACACCCTACCCATACACACACACAAAGGAAAAGAAAAGAGGAGAGAGAAATGCATCCTTCACACACACACAAAGGAAAACAGAGAGAGAGCAAAAGAGCAAGAGAAAGCAAGAGAGAGAGGGAGGGAGAGAGAGAGAGAGAGAGAGAGAGAGAGAGAGAGAGAGAGAGAGAGAGAGAGAGAGAGAGAGAGAGAGAGAGAGAGAGAGAAAGGGAGAAAGAGGGGGAGGAGAGAGACACAGAGAGAGAGAGAGAGAGATAGAGATAGAGCTACAGACAGAGAAAGATAGAGAGGGTGAGATGTGGAAACAAGAGAAATGAGAGAAAAAAAAAAGGAAATAGAGACAGGAAAGAAATAGAAGTTGTTTTAAAGCGAAAAAAAAAAAAATTCTGACAGATATCAGAAAGAGTATGGCGGAGGTACAGAAGCAGAGAGCAGAGGGAAAATCAGAGATTAAAATAAACAATGAAGGAGAAAGAGAGAAGACAACATTTCTAAATTAAAATAAAATAAAGACTTTTAACCCATTTTGAATCATTGAAAACTAAAAATATTTTATCATGATCTCTGAACAGCCATAGAAAAAAAAAGTTTAAAAGCGAACAGATTTTTGATCATCTTACCATTAGACTTTTTTTTTGTAAATATTGATTAATTAGAATTTTCATTTTTTTTTATTTTCCTATGTCTTTCATGGTCATTTATGATAAACAGTTACAAGTTTTCCTTTTCAGAAATGAGCGCCTTACAGAAATGTGTATAACTTAAGGTTTGTTTGCCTAATTCTTGTCAATGATTCCATTTTATATTCACAACAGAACTGCTTTCTGCAGACTGAAATGTATTATTTTCTACCTTGGGTCTTTGAGGCATACTGAATTGTTACACAAGTCTACCACAAGTTCAAGCAAAGACATGAATCGAATCTTGCAACCAGACTGGAAAAAATACAATTGTGTATTAATTTTTATTAATTTTTATATGCAGGTGGAAAAATTAATGTGTAAGAAAAACTGCAGCTGCTTTGAAAATTAATTTTAAATGGCCAATGGTTGCAAGATTGATGTGTATAAAAAAATAGGGAATACAACACAGCGAGGGGCATCAAAGCATCTTCCACTTTCAAAAAGTTGAAGAAAGGAACTGAAATTGATCCTTGGCAACTAAAGGAAATGGAAAATATTAAACTAAAAACCAGCTAACATCTGCCTGAAAAATTATGAAAATATGAGGTGAGTATGGGGAAACTAACTTGTTTTGATAGACCTGTGTAACGACGATATGCCAGAGACGACTTGTTGACTATTTTGCTTTTTTTAAAACATCCAAAGACAAATATTGGCGCGCTCATTTTATATATATAATGTCTAAAGGAACTTTTTATTGATTTTTTTTGGCTCCTCGAAAACTCAATTGAAAAGTTATATCCACCCCACCTATATACACAAACACAAAGGCAGAGAGAGAGAGAGAGAGAGAGAGAGAGAGAGAGAGAGAGAGAGAGAGAGAGAGAGAGAGAGAGAGAGAGAGAGAGAGAGAGAGAGAGAGAGAGAGAGAGAGAGAGAGAGAGAGAGAGAGAGAGAGAGAGAGAGAGAGAGAGAGAGAGAGAGAGAGAGAGAGAGAGAGAGAGAGAGAGAGACAGAGACAGAGAGAGAGAGAGAGAGAGAGAGAGAGAGAGAGAGAGAGAGAGAGAGAGAGAGAGAGAGAGAGAGAGAGAGAGAGAGAGACAGAGAGAGAGAGAGAGAGAGAGAGAGAGAGAGAGAGAGAGAGAGAGACAGAGACAGAGACAGAGAGAGAGAGAGAGAGACAGCAAGAGGGCAAAAGATAGGGAGAGAGAACAAGGGAGGGAGAGAGAGAGGGAGCCAGTCAGAGTGAGAGAGAGAGCAAGAGCGAGAGTGAGAGAGAGAGTGAGAGTGTGAGAGAGAGAGAGAGAAAGAGAGAGAGAAAAAGAGAGAGAGAAAGAGACGGAGAGAGCAGAAAAATGAAATTGAGACAACTTGAATATTCTAGATTTTTTTGAGAAGTCTATTGAAGCTCTACAGGTTATTAAACTACTTAATGAGAGAGAGAAGAGACAGAGACACAGAGAGAGAGAGAGAAGTGAGAGAGAATGAGAGAGAGAGAGAGAGAAAGAATAAGATGATAAATCAAGTTGTAATTTAGAGGCCATCAATACAGGCTGTACATCTATAAGGTCCATCATTATAATAAAAAAGAACTTGCTTCTGGCAATGCCTGTGGACCCTAACCTCACATGTACTACACTTAATATACCTCCGCTCTGGCCACATATCTGTCTCACATGGATACTCAAACTTACGACATACATTACACTTGTGCCACAAAGCAAACGTCACATCATCACGGTCACGACTCACTCTCAAAAACTCAAACACTCTCGGGTCATTATCTTCTAAAATATTGGCCTCCCTAAAGGCCTCCACAACTAATAAATCGTGTATGCGAGGAACACACTGAGGAATAAATGGCAACCTCATTCCAACAGGTTGAGCTTCAGCCTCGAGCTTGAATCTTCTGATATCTGCTTGCCTGTTGTGACCTACGTTGACTGCAATCGTTATTCCTTCTCTGTTTCCAAGAGCCACGACATCCTGGGGGTATGGCGGCTGGGCAGGGAGAGGGCTGCAATATGTAAAGATCAAAACATTCAGTCAGAGACTGGCGTGGTGAAGAAAACAGTTTCATACTCTGCATTTGTCCTTATGAAAAAATGTTTAAAAAGCTCAACAAATAATGGGAATAAACTACGCAAGATTGTCTAATGTTTACAAAAAGAGAAAAAGGAATAATTTAATTAAAGACAAATTTGGACATTCAAAAATATCAAAATAGCATGAACGTCATTGTCAAGATTTGAAACGTACATTTTATTTAAAAATAACTTAATATTTGTAGGAGTCTACGCCAAAAAAAAAAATCTAACAGGAATAAACAAGCAGACAAATTAAAGTGCCCCAAATTCGATGTATGGTAAATCGCTAGCTATGTGCCCCCATTTTTTTTCTTTTTTTAATTCCATTTTCTCTAGTGCCTTTAAGGTTTTTTTTTCTCCTTTCTTTTAAAGTAATTTTCTTTCTAACATACAAATTTAGAACAAATAAAAAAAAAATTCAGGCAGCATGCCTTTACTATGGCTCAGACTAATCCTGCTAGGGACATTTTTGGAGAGAAAAAGATTTGAGGCACTTTTTTCTTATTGGTCTGTGGGATCATTTGTAAACTAAACGAGTCACATGCTGAAGCAATGACAGTGACCTGCTAAGGCTTCGATAAGCATATTTAAAAAAGATATAAGCATAAATGTGAAAAACAAATTGGCTAATTTGCTAATGTTTGGTGATATGTCCTATGGTGGAATGCAGAAATACATTCCTAATCAAAGAATGGGTATGAGGGATGTAAAAAAGCTTTTATAACCAAACACAAGACAGATAAGAGAGGTATGGGAGCATGTAATCGCTCGCACATACACATACATATATATATATATATATATATATATATATATATTTTTCATTCACTGTCATTTAAAAAAAAAACCTCAAAATCTCCTTATATTTGTAACTTTATATAAATTTTAGAGTTAACTCGTTCAATACTTACCCATATGGATACCCAAATCGGGAATTACTGAGTATTGTCTCCCTCTCCCTTTGGCGACGCACAGCCAGACGTGCTCTTTGGTGGTCTCTTCTTGTGTTAATATTGTTCTGACGCTGGGCTGTGCGCGCCGTCCTTCTTTGTGCATCATGGTGCCTACATTTTTCTCTGTTATGAATAGGCCGATTTTTACATTGCCTCAGAAACCCTCCCGCAGGGCGAATAATTTCCGAACATTTCGTGTTGTCAATTGGCGGGTCGACATGAAAATGGTTTCCTGAAACAAAAAGAAACAATTGATTACTAATCGACAAAATTCTTTAATGAGGATCAACAGTTCACTAACTCTTCCCAGTTCAGTCAGACAACGGACTTTTAAATATTGCTAACATCAAATCTCTTGTTCTGGCACCACAGAGAGGACACGCAAATAAATCCATAACTGGGTAGACACTATTAAACAAAAAAAAATTAACAAAAGTTGTAAAACAGTGGGATATTTTCCTCCATCTTCAGCTTCCATACCTATAGAAGATAAAAACCTACTCAACTGACATGTGAAATTTCTCGACACTAAGGTATAAAGAAATTTCTTTAAATAAATGCAGACCCACAGCTTATCCAAGACCCTTATTGTGCTATGCTATAAGACTGACACTTTTAGTAATAGTTGAGCTATCATGCTTTTTTCTTTTGAAATTGTCATATTATACATCATCTTTTCAATTTTTTTTCTATCATTTTGTTTTTATTGGTACAGAGTTTTTTTTAGAAAACTATTGTGCTGTATGTTCAATTCGCCAAAACAGAACTATTCAAAGACACTAAATACAATCATGGCGCCTCATCTAATCTATCATAATAAAATGAAAAGAACTGCCATGAGCTGGTAAAGACATTTTGATTTTCTGCAGTACGATAGCATGAGCATCAGTTGCTTTTTAATAAAGATTAAAACGTTTATGTCAGCTTTTCAGTTTTAATATGTGTAATATGCAACAAGTTGAGATTAACTTAGGCTCTATCATGTTGCCCGATAATCAAGATAAAGTATGCATATCAGATCAAAATGAGGAGTGTGGAAGCATTCTTAAATCTTAAAGACAGCCATTTTTGTTTAATAAAGGTCAGTTGTAAAAAAATAAGCCATGAATTGCAATTTTAATCTTTGGTTTAACAAGTACAACTTTAGACTTCGAATAGCCCTGAGTGTTTCTAGGACACTAACCTCAGTGCATCATTATGAATAAGTGATTTGTAGGTCTAGGACACTAACCTCAGTGCATCATTAGGAATCAGTGTTTTGTAGGTCTAGGACACTAACCTCAGTGCATCATTAGGAGTAAGTGTTTTGTAGGTCTAGGACACTAACCTCAGTGCATCATTAGGAATCTGTTTTGTAGGTCTAGGACACTAACCTCAGTCCATAATTAGCAATAAGTGTTTTGTAGGTCTAGGACACTAACCTCAGTGCATCATTAGGAATAAGTGTTTTGTAGGTCTAGGACACTAACCTCAGTGCATCATTAGGAACAAGTGTTTTGTAGGTCTAGGACACTAACCTCAGTGCATCATTAGGAACAAGTGTTTTGTAGGTCTAGGACACTAACCTCAGTGCATCATTAGGAACAAGTGTTTTGTAGGTCTAGGACACTAACCTCAGTGCATCATTAGGAACAAGTGTTTTGTAGGTCTAGGACACTAACCTCAGTGCATCATTAGGAATCAGTGTTTTGTAGGTCTAGGACACTAACCTCAGTGCATCATTATGAACAAGTGTTTTGTAGGAGGCAGTTGTGTTTCACAGCAAAATCCAGTGCTTTCAAAAACTATTATCAATTTAGAGCAGAAAAGTGAACAGTCAGTCTGATTTATCTGCCTGGTGCCATTAAATTTTATTCTTAATTTTAAAGAATGAATATAAAATTCTTTTGGACCTAAAATCGGTTGCCTTCTTTAGGCCAATTACCATAATCCAGAATCTTTGGAAATTAATTTTTTTTCTTGCTCTCTTAGATTACTAAGCCATGGGTCAATTGTTACCTAAACACGTTCTTTGATGTTTACTCTTGAAAATTTTATATTTTGCAGAAGTTGTGAAGGATGATGCATCTTCAAGCAAATTTATTTGCACAAACTTTCAATACGACGGAAGCTAAAAAAAACTAAATACTATAGATACACTTGAAACTGCTCTATTTTGATTGGCTGAAAGCCAGCAAATATAAATTTCTTAGTCTATTGTGCTCCTGTAATCACCAGTTTAAATCTTCCCATTACACTTGAAACTGCTCTATTTTGATTGGCTGAAAGCCAGCAAATATAAATTTCTTACAGTCTATTGCGCTCCTGTAATCCCCAGTTTAAATCTTCCCATTCCTGGCGTAGGCTCCACAATCTTATATAAAGTAAGCTGGAGTAACCCTTTGTTTATACGATTATATCAGCCCGAGTGTTTATAAGGCTCTCTCCATAAAGTTTTCTTCAGCGCCACAGGGGTGCAAGAGATCAACGCATTGCTGAGCAAAGACAACCAAGTTGTTGACAATATATACAACACTGACTGAGCAGAACAACCAGACAAGTAGGGTATTTTATGAAGAGTAGAAAGAGCCTCATTGGCTACTTGACATATGGACATGTATGGCCCTAACAGCAGCAACACACTACCGCTATCTTTGCAAAGAATCGTGACAAAATACAAAAAAAGTAAACGACCTGAAAGAGTGGTTTGCGACGGGCAGGTCAGTCTGTTCTGGTAGCGATTGTTATGTGCCACAGGTGACACCTTATCACCAAGGGTCTAGTCTGCGTGCAAAAGGAAATTAAAGACAACTGTAGCAACATGGAATGTTGAAACAATGCTACGAAAAGGAAAGTTGGCAAACAAACAGATGAAAACATTGAAAATTAAAATTCTAGGCATCCGCGAAGTCAGGAAAGATATCAGGAACGTTCGAAATATTCTACTCGGGGAGTACATAACATGAGAAGAGTAGCTATTATACTGGACCAAGACATAGCAAAAACAGTCCAAGGGTATTGGACACTGTCAGATAGTTTTACTTTTAAAGATTGCAGAAAAACCGTTGGACCCTAGCATCATTCAAATATACACACCAAAATCATTTGATCTTAACATCATTCAAATATACACACCAAAACCATTGGATCATATCATTCAAATATACACACCAAAACCATTGGATCATAACATCATTCAAATATACACACCAAAAACCTTAACATCATTCAAATATACACACCAAAACCATTTGATCTTAGCATCATTCAAATATACACACCAAAACTATTGGACAGTAACATCATTCAAATATACACACCAAAAAACCTTAACATCATTCAAATATACAAACCAAAACCATTTGATCTTAGCATCATTCAAATATACACACCAAAACCATTGGATCTTAGCATCATTCAAAAATATACACCAGGACCATTGGATCTTGGCATCATTCAAATATACACACCAAAACCATTGGACCGTAACATCATTCAGATATACACACTAGCATCAAGTAGTTGCGATTTTATGAAAATCTAGAGCAAGCAAAAGTGCAATGCAGACAGCAGGACCCTCTTATCATCATGGGCGATTTTAATGCCAAAGTAGGAGAAGGGAGAGAAGAAAATGGAGGACCCCATGGGCTGGGCATCAAAAACACGAGGAAAGAAGAAAATGTAAGACCCCATGGGCTGGGCATCAGAAACATACGAGGAGAGAAGAAAATGGAGGACCCCATGGGCTGGGCATCAGAAACATACGAGGAGAGAAGAAAATGGAGGACCCCATGGGCTGGGCATCAGAAACATACGAGGAGAGAAGAAAATGGAGGACCCCATGGGCTGGGCATCAGATACATACGAGGAGAGAAGAAAATGGAGGACCCCATGGGCTGGGCATCAGAAACATACGAGGAGAGAAGAAAATGGAGGACCCCATGGGCTGGGCATCAGAAACATACGAGGAGAGAAGAAAATGGAGGACCCCATGAGCTGGGCATCAGAAACATACGAGGAGAGAAGAAAATGGAGGACCCCATGGGCTGGGCATCAGAAGCATACGAGGAGAGAAGAAAATGGAGGACACCATGGGCTGGGCACCAGAAACATACGAGGAGAGAAGAAAATGTAGGACACCATGGGCTGGGCACCAGAAACATACGAGGAGAGAAGAAAATGGAGGACCCCATGGGCTGGGCATCAGAAACATACGAGGAGAGAAGAAAATGTAGGACCCCATGGGTGGGCATCAGAAACATACGAGGAGAGAAGAAAATGGAGGACCCCATGGGTGGGTATCAGAAATAGAGAGAAAATGGAGAACCCCATGGGCTGGGCATCAGAAACATACGAGGAGAGAAAATGGAGGACCCCATGGGCTGGGCATCAGAAATAGAGAGAAAATGGAGAACCCCATGGGCTGGGCATCAGAAACATAGAGAAGAAAATGGAGGACCCCATGGGCTGGGCATCAGAAATAGAGAGAAAATGGAGAACCCCATGGGCTGGGCATCAGAAACATACGAGGAGAGAAAATGGAGGACCCCATGGGCTGGGCATCAGAAACATAGAGAAGAAAATGGAGAACCCCATGGGCTGGGCATCAGAAACATACGAGGAGAGAAAATGTAGGATCTCATGGGCTGGGCATCAGAAACATAGAGAAGAAAATGGAGAACCCCATGGGCTGGGCATCAGAAATAGAGAGAAAATGGAGAACCCCATGGGCTGGGCATCAGAAACATACGAGGAGAGAAAAT
>JAWDGP010004479.1:5000-10000 GCA_033675545.1 Elysia crispata
TTCCTTGAGTGGAGAGCAAATGTGTGAAAAAGCCCAACAAATTTAATTGGCTTAAAACTGAGCTGTGTTTGCTCAGCCCTCTATACGCCTGGTCCCAATTACGCGAGTCACCCTGTGATATCCACAGGTGCATCGTCCCCCCCGAAATTTTACCCCAGCCCTGAAGCCTGGCATCGGTTGCCTGGTTAGGTAAAAACTTTAAGCCTCCGCTCTAACAGGCCTGGCATGAATTAGCTGATGGTGAGCGTTTTCTCGGCTTCGGTGAGTGAGGGAAGAACGGATCTCTTTTGTTTGTTCTAGACTAAAAGCAGACGATTGAAAATATATTTTAAAAATAAAAAAAAAATTTACGTGACGGGTTTCCAACATTAGGCTTGGTGGGGATTTCTAAATTAGCCCCTCCCCTGGAGGCAACGCAGTTTAACTTGGACGGAATTTGAGGAAATGCTGCTCACCTCTGAATCTCATTTCTCACCACCTTTGTTTTTCTTAGCCTCCAAAAAGACTTGAAATTAGACTGCCAACTTCGACGGTGGCATTCGCTCAGTTCTTCTTTTTTTATAATATTAAGGTAAGATCGGATAACGGAAGAGCCACCCATGAGAATTACATTCTGGATCTTTTTTGGAAATTAAATTGTCTTACTTCGGAAACGAAAAAAAAATTTTTTTTTACTTCTAAAGAATATCTATAGCCTACATATGAGATCGTTTAAGACAGTATACATTTACGTGAATGCTCTTTCTGTCTGGCCATGTTTTGCGCAAATCTTGAGCCTCATATTATTATTATTATTATTATAATTATTATTATTATTATTATTATTATTATTATTATTATTATTATTATTATTATTATTATTATTATTATTATTATTATTATTATTATTATTATTATTATTATTATTATTATTATTATTATTATTATTATTATTATTATTATTATTATTATTATTATTATTGTTGTTGTTGTTGTTGTTGTTGTTGTTGTTGTTGTTGTTGATGATGATGATGATGTTGTGGTGGTTGTTGTTATTTCTTGTTTTTCATGTCTTACATTACATTAAATTTTGTATGAATATTATTTCTTTGATTCCCTTCCCCTAATCTTTCTCTCTCTCTCTCTCTCTCTCTCTCTCTCTCTCTCTCTCTCTCTCTCTCTCTCTCTCTCTCTCTCTCTCTCTCTCTCTCTCTCTCTCTCTCTCTCTCTCTCTCTCTCTCTCTCTCTCTCTCTCTCTCTCTTTCTACCTGACTCTCTCTTTTCCTCTCTTCCTCAATCACTGGAGAATAATTATCTTTCCTTCAGGTTAAAAAAAATGTTTGACATCTAAATTCCTCTTTATGTAAGGCCTATAAAGAGATCTCGATTTTATCTACAAAGACACGAAACACAGATTAAGACTTTCTTGTCCTGTGCGGACAAGCAAATCTATAGTTTGTGCAGAGTTGCTTTGTGTGTAGTAGAAAATACAATAAATCCGTATCATATAAGTGTCTGCATACTCAAGTCCACCGACACACCATTGAGCACTATGGGTAGACATTGGAACATGGCATATAAAAAGGCTCAGTATCTTTGTAGAGGGTCAGTGTGAGATATTTCAAAAGAGAGACATATATATATATATATATATATATATATATATATATATATATAGAGAGAGAGAGAGAGAGAGAGAGAGAGAGAGCAAAGATAAGCAGAGAGAAGAAAAAGAAAGAATGTAGAACAGCGGAGAAAAAGAGACAGAAAATTCGGAATGAATGCCAGAAAGAAGGAAAAAGATAAAGAGACACATACTGACACTTCGCTGTCTTTCTCTCTGTCTCTGTGTCTGTTTGTAACTCTCGTTCGATCTTCATCTCCCCTTCTCCCACCCATCTCTCTCCCTCTCTCTCTCTCTCTCTCTCTCTCTACATATCTATCTATCTATCTATCTATCTATCTATCTATCTATCTATCTCTCTGAGTACATCATCGTATCGTCATCGTTTATGTGCCTTTAAAACTAACTGAGCCGCTGCAGTTATGGCATTGATGATAAATTCTAACACCCAGATTCCTCACCTTTCGGCTTGTTCTCTTTCTTGTCGATATCCGGAGACATGCACGAGACTCCGCCTGGAGGTGACACTGTCCCTGACCCACAGAGACCATGCTGGTGGTACACGCCGCTGGACGGGTCATACTGTGGAGCTCGCCCGGAGATCAGCGGCGGAGACGGGTAGGCTGGGTGGTGGGGCGACAGCTGGGAGATACTGCCTAACCCGTTACCACAGCTGCCCCCACCGCCCCCCAAGCTGGAGGACGCCATTGCTGATGACGCTAAAGAATGAGGTGAGGATAATGAGGCGGAGACGGCCGATGGGGATGTTTGCTCTAGAGGGGATGATCCGCTGTGGAAGTCTTTGTTTCCTCCACCACCGCCGGCGATGATGTTCGTAGGCGACATGGAGAAATAATGTGAGGCGGCGCTGCGATGGTGGTGGTGGTGGTGGTGGTGAGGGTGATGGTGCGACGCGGGACTGGGGCGGTCAAATCCGTTACTGGATGCCGCAGCAGTTAGTCTTTCCAAACCGTTGCTGGAGAATGCGCGATCAAACCCGTTGGACGTGAGTCTATCTAGACCATTGCCTGTGGCGAGTCTGTCCAGCCCGTTGTTGAAGCTGTGAGGATGATGGTGATGGTGGTAGAGCATGCTCCAGTCAGCGGCAGCGTAAGGGGAATAACTCAGGTGATGTCCCCCAGGGGCAGCGCCCGGATGATGGCTATGATGGGGCACGGCGCTGCCATGGTGGTGATGCATCGCAGCCATACCCTGCATGCAGTCAGCAAACGGTGGCGCCCGTGGCAAGAAGCGGCTCATGGCGTAACTTCCGGCAGCGGATCCTCCTGCTCCACCACAAGATCCTGGTGGACTGAAAGACCCCATGGAGCTACCCGCTCCGGCGCCACTTAATCCACCACCCAATCCACCTCCCAATCCACCGACGCCGCGGGTGGCGCAGCTCACTCGCTCCATACTCTCCATGTGGATGGTGTGATATCCACCACACAAATCGTGGCGATGGTGTAGATGGTATTCACAGATCCACTCCTCGCTTCTTGTCTCAGCTGAAGAAGTTTGAAGAGCACGAGAAGCTGGTGCACACAGATTTCTTGCTTGCAAAGTGTTGCTTTACACTGTCCTTCGTAAATTATCTTTAGAAATGAGATTGAAGTGCCCAATAGGGCTTATCTGAAGACAAAATTAATCTAGTTGTTTTTTTTGTAGATGCTTTTTTTTTTCTTTAAAGGTCACACCATCAAAAACATGTAGAAAGTAAAGTTTTAGGAACAAAGCGGCCAAGTTCGATGAACCCAAAAATTGGTTTAACCCGTCTAGATTGTTCTACTCAAATTATTTGATCATTTCTGTTTTGAAATGTTAAGTTAGAAGTAAATATTTCCTCTTTTTAACCTACACTGTTTTGATTAAGTTGAGATAACTGTACAAGGTAACTCATTTTTTTTAAAGTTTTGCCAAGTGAAACTATAAAACATTGAAAAGCGGTCCAGGTCGGTAGGTGAGACCTTTGTGATGGTCTCCACTAGTAGGGTTGACAACGTGAGAATCCCTGGCCAGTCTTCATTTCACTCAATCAGACCTGAAGGAGAACGAGTAAAAAGAATTTTCAATGTTTTTGGTTAAAAATCTTTGTGATGTCATAACTCTTCGAGCGTAACACTAATTCAGTTTTAAATTCTATCTGGAAAACGGCAGAGCGGTGACTTGTATATCAAATGGGCCGAAATCAAGTACGAGTATATTTTTTTATAAGACTTGAGTTGAATGAGAAATTATTATTATGTTCTACACATACAGTCATGTAGAGAGTATTTACAGTATTGTATAAGCACTGTCCATAGTACCGACCACTTCTGTTTCCGTTACAAAAATAATACAATGTATTAAGGAATTTACGCCGACCATGAAAGAAAGCGGCTAGCGATAAAAAATGTAGCGCCATAGCTCTAAGCCTGATTGAATGCATCATTCTACTCTATTCTAGCATGCTGTGGTCTGCTGGTGGAAAGAATATTGTTGCTTTTTTTTCTTAAGCAGAAAGGTTTGATATTTGAATCCTTGCTAGGCAAGAGCTAGTAATTATGAAGGATTCCATGACAAGACGCATAATACACATTTTAGAAAAATCATTCCAATAAAGCAGATCCATACCACTAATTCCAAAGGTCACACTAAGTCATTGTGTTCAGACTTCGAACAATCCACAACGGACTGAAATCCCACCTCCACACAAACTAAGTATTAGAGCCTCCGATCTGTGTCCCTGTTTAAGTGCGGCTATGACGGCATACAGTATCATTCAGACCTGCCCCAATAATTACGACCCAAACCTGGCCTGAATTAATGTCCCTACAAACAAAGCTCTGCGGCAGTCTCACGGACCTGCAGGACACAGCTACCGTTATTGAGGAGACTGGCCTGTTCATCTAGCAGCGATCGCAAAGAAGATTTTAGAAAAATTTCTGATTTAAAGTGGTCAGAGTTCATCTTTGTAACCTTTAACAGAGAGAAAGTCTAATTCCATTAACCATTGTCATAAAGGTGGTACTAAAATGCAAAAACTTTGAAAAAAAAATACATTTGTGTTTGCCCATTTTCTCAGCATTTACAAAATGGCATTTAGCGCGTTGAGTCATGAAGTATTTGATATGTGGCGCTGTTTTCTTAAGAAAGTTATTTGACACACAATAACCTGACCCTACAATCGAGTAACGTGAGAACCGCTTAAAAAGTTCAACATACCATGAGTTTGAAATGCTTTTTGTTGCAGTGATTTGACAAAGAACTTTTCTAAATGTGTTCTGAGCTCTGAATTTGCTTTAATGCTAAAGAATTTATTAGTTCATTATTTCATTTCGGGCTTTGTATTCAGCACCGTGCCCAAGTGGAGACTCTCTAGGTATAACAGAAACATGACTGTGTCCACATGAAAACA
>JAWDGP010004479.1:15000-25000 GCA_033675545.1 Elysia crispata
GAGAGAGAGAGAGAGAGAGAGAGAGAGAGTAAAATAGTTTTTTTTTTAATCGTTTTTGTTTCATTCAATCTGATTTGAAGAGCGATGGAGTGAATTAAAAGATACCATTTTGGAGGAAAACTTTGTATCTACTTATAACAGAATCAATTTAAAGAAAACACAATTGACTGAAAACCGAATATATCATAAAAAATTTAGAATGAAAACTACATAGATGTACAAATAATGGAAGACTATGTGCAACTATTTATTCCATTGTTATTTCCCGTGTAGGCAAATTTAGCAAAGACATCTTATTACAATTAAACTGATTATAGTCTAGTACGACTATGTATTGATCAAAGTATACTGATTATAGTATAGTAAGACTATGTATTGTAGTCAGTAACTGTTTGATATTAGCAGACATTAGCTTCATTCCTAAATGTTAAACATGTATATTATAGCCCAGTAATCTCTTGTGATCCCCTGACAAGGAGCACACCAAAAAGTTCTGTTCAAATCTTGCAATGATTCGACATCAGACAACATGATAGACACGGAAGCGATGTTTAGCTGAATTTCTAACCATTGCTTTTTACTTCTCGGGTGGCTATGAGGCTTGGGTATTTATTACACAAGAAGGCCATGCATGCGAAACTTTAAAATAAACTATTAGATATGCTATATGTACATCTTCATCCTTATTTGAATCTTCTTCAGGGTACTAAAACGGCACAAGAACAATTAAAGAGCTGTGGCAATAAAGCTTGTTTCGACATCCTGGAACAGAGAAGAGAAGAGGGCATCATTAGGATTTCCTCGCGAGGGGAGGGTTGAGGTTAATGATCCTGTTCAGTGTCTGTGGAGAGACAGAGGTGGGTGGATGGATGGATATATGGATAGATAGACACAGAGACAGAGACAGAGACAGAGAGAGAGAGAGAGAGAGAGAGAGAGAGAGAGAGAGAGAAAAGACTGATTTCGAAGATTGTTCTCTGAATAAAATTAAAAAAAATTATAATAATAATAATAATAATAATAATAATAATAATAATAACAACAACAACAACAAAAACAACAACCATAACAATAATGAATAATAACAAGACCAATGAATGAAGCTTTTATCCCTGATTGACACAGAGCCAACTGTGGAATGTGTTAAAGTGTAAACCTCTTTTCTCCGCTCTATACCCCTTATTTCTGCTCTACACTCGCAGTCATAGGAAGTGCTCTTGGGGCGGGGCTATCTCTACGCGTCCACCTACCTCACTTCGTTCTGACAGCTGCAAAGCTGGTTCTTCCGAGTCGATCTCAACGGTTCTCAAAGTAATTTCACCGAAGACCCGTTACAGCAGTCCTAGAAGATAGAGCGTATCAATTTTTAAATTTATGCATTGACTTGTCATACCTCTGAAAAAAAAAAATCTAGATAGAGAAAGCAGATTACTAGGAAAATTACAGCCATACTATTATTAAACACACATTTTTGGCTTAAGCCAACATTTTTCTGTATTGTGACATGGTCAGTTTAAAGTAAGATCTACTTTTAATTTTTTTTTTTTTTTAAATGTTACCACTGATCCTGTCATTTAGATGAATTTTCTTGATTCTTTCAAGATTTATGTCTTTTCTTTTTTTACTTTTTATTTTATGATTAGACTTGAAAAAGAACACGCCTATAAAGGAATTATTCATTTGATTTTTTTTTTTAGTTTTTAGCTTTTCCCATCCTCACTTCTTTTCCTTTGTTCTTCTTTAACTCTACCTTTCTAACTATCTATATATTTAGCTTCTATCTATCTATCTATCTATCTATCTATCTATCTATCTATCTATCTATCTATCTATCTATCTATCTATCTATCTATCTATCTAGAATTATTTCAATAAACTTCCTATAATAACTTCTGTTTCGGATTCGTTATAGGATTATTTTTCTTCTTTTTCTTTTAAATCCCCCCATCATCACCCCCTATCTGTCTATCTGTCTCTGTCTGTCTGTCTGTCTGTCTGTCTGTCTGTCTGTCTCTCTCTCTCTCTCTCTCTCTCTCTCTCTCTCTCTCTCTCTCTCTCTCTCTCTCTCTCTCTCTCCTTCCCTCCCTCTCACTCTTTTTCATGAACACAGAATGTAGCTAGTACAAACAAAAACTTGAGAAAGGCAACAAAAAACGTGAGAAAAAACGGCAGAAAAGATCGATATGAGACACATGCGAAGGAAAAAGGATGAAAACGATTAATTAATATAATGCAAGAGAAAGACAATGCTAGGGAAATATGGGGGTGACTTATAGGAGGCAAATATAGAGAAAATGTGTGTGTGTGTGTGGGGGGGGGAGAAAAGAAAAAAGCCAAAACGGAAGTCAAACAGAGGTAAGGGGAGACAAAACTTAGCAGTTGAAATTGGCATCACCGTTGCCTGTATAACCGGAAGAGGGTATTCCCCGACCGGAACTCCAAGGTTTTGTTGTTCGAGATTGAGACAAGTCGACATCCAAGAGCGTGGACTGGAGAACACACAATCTCTTTGTCGCCACTTGCCTAGGACAAGGCAAAACACAGATGATTCTTTTAAAAATTAAAATATTTCATTATGAAAATCCAGTTATCCAATTCTAGAAAACATAATCAAATCTGTAGGTTTTTTTTTGTTGAAGGAGTAAAAAAATCTCAATTATTCTAAATGAGAGAAGACAGCCATTTAAAAAAAGCATCGTATGCGAAAGTCCAGTAATATATTACAAACTTAAGTGAACAAAATGCGGGGGTCTTAAAAGTTATTTTTTTTAAATGCATTTCCTCAAATATGAGACCTGATGGCATACTTAGGGTGCGCTTTAATTCAAATTCTTACAGACGGTTTGTTGATAAAATGGCTGTGTAATAGTTTTTAAAAAAAAACAGAGAGATATACAGACTGAAAATGACAAAAACATGAATTTTAAAAGAGAGAGAGAGAGAGAGAGAGAGAGAGAGAGAGAGAGAGAGAGAGAGAGAGAGAGAGAGAGAGAGAGAGAGAGAGAGAGAGAGAATGACAATAAAATGAATTTTTAAAGATAGAGAAGGGGAGGGCAGCAGGGAGAGGAGGACAAATAAAGTACACAGAGGAGAAATAAACTACAGAAACAATACGTGAAGAAAGTGGTAAACAATGAGAGAGTAAGACAAGTAGAGAAACGGAAGCAGAGAGAACGAGACAGCCAGACAGGCGTTTCTCATGCCCGTATAACCGGAAGTATCTACTCTCTGATCGGAACTCCTCGTTTCCTCTGTTTAAGGAATGAAAACTTCTTTTTCCTACACTACACTATATGACGTTGCGTATCAAGGACAAGGCTCATACATCATTTATTTTATAGTGAAAAAACTTGACCCTGTCCCCTTAAATTAACTACATAGTTTGAGCTATGATTCCAAGAACAGAGTGATAAGCGAATTTGGAAATTGTACTTGTGAAAATGGTTGGCGCACTTGTAATAAGAAACCACGGGATTGAAAACGAGATCCGTCGTGAATAATTTTTTTTAACAAAAAAAAAAATGTGTATGTGATTAATAAAACAATTCTATATGTAAGGTTGAAAAGAAACAAGGTAGTTTTACATTATCTTTACAAAAACTCGCCGATGATATCCCATGGGTACTTTTCGTTAAACAAAAAGAAAAAAGAGGGGTGGGGGAGGGACAAAGACAAGACAAAAAGCTTAGAATTTCTTTCAAACATGCAGTATTTTTCAACATTATGAAAAGTAAACAATTCAAACTCTTACTGTGAGAAGCATGGAAAGCTTTTCGGAATCAGCCGAGGAGCGAGGGCTTTACTTGGAAACTCACATCATTAATTCAAGGTCGCCCAAAGGTTCATCAGAGATAGTGGAGATACACGAGTATCCACACTCTTTGGTTTCATTAAGTTTTCATTTAGAAAAGGTGTTCACGGACACTAACACTTGACCCACAGATTCAAACTGGCTT
This sequence comes from Elysia crispata, assembly GCA_033675545.1. Classification (NCBI taxonomy): domain Eukaryota; kingdom Metazoa; phylum Mollusca; class Gastropoda; family Plakobranchidae; genus Elysia; species Elysia crispata. The sequence continues at coordinate 18,957 of JAWDGP010004479.1, forward strand.
GGTGTGAACTGACTGACCGTTTGACCAGTCACTGTGGACACGGCTTGTGAACACGTATAACAAATCAAACATAAAAACGCTCCTCAATAATAATTACTATTCTCTCATAATAATGGTATATGCAAAATTTATCCTTGGGGGTCAAAAGGTGACTGAAGCTGTTTTGATCATCATCATAAATTTTCACCATACGTTCATTGACAAACCGTTCTCTAATCCAGGCGTATGTCTGAAGGGTATAAAGAAGTCCTTTGGGCTTAGACCGTAAAGCGTTTTTCATAGAGTTGGCAGCTGCTCATTGAACTGAATTGGATGAGCAGTTAAAGACATCTATACGTTTATCAGGAATGCATTTTTGTTTTGTCTACATGAAGACCGGTGGGGGGTTTTCAAATAACCCTGACAGCTAACGTCATTCATTACTTCTTTAGCGCTCAAAGATATTGATCTTCGTTCAAAGACTGCAGGTAAACTAAGTATAAGCCTCCATGTGTAGGAATCCGTGACTAACTTAGGAGACTCAAAAACAATACAAAGCCTAATTTAACAGAAAGTCCACAGACCCATGACGTCACTACGATTTCTCCGTGTCCTAAAACGCCATGAGTTTTTAACGCTGAGAAACCTCACCCATGCCTTTTCGTGTTGGGATACTGAGCATGTTTGGAAAAATCATCATCTTTACTTCGATCACCACCTTGCTTTACAGTATGAGAACTTCTCTCTCCAGCAGCAGCAGCAGAAGTAGTAGTAGTAGTAGTAGTAGTAGTAGTAGTAGTAGTAGTAGTAGTAGTAGTAGAGGTAGTAGTAGTAGTAGTAGTAGTAGTAGTAGTAGTAGAGGTAGTAGTAGTAGTAGTAGTAGTAGTAGTAGTAGTAGTAGTAGTAGTAGTAGTAGTAGTAGTAGAGGTAGTAGTAGTAGTAGTAGTAGTAGTAGTAGTAGTAGTAGTAGTAGTAGTAGTAGTAGTAGAGGTAGTAGTAGTAGTAGTAGTAGTAGTAGTAGTAGTAGTAGTAGTAGTAGTAGTAGTAGTAGCGGCAGTAGTAGTAGAGGTAGTAGTAGTAGTAGTAGTAGTAGTAGTAGTAGTAGTAGTAGTAGTAGTAGTAGTAGTAGTAGTAGTAGTAGTAGTAGAGGTAGTAGTAGTAGTAGCAGCAGCAGTAGTAGTAGCAGTAGTACTAGTAGTAGTAGTAGTAGTAGTAGAGGTAGTACTAGTAGTAGTAGTAGTAGAGGTAGTACTAGTAGTAGTAGTAGCAGCAGCAGTAGCAGCAGTAGTAGTAGTAGTAGTAGTAGTAGTAGTAGTAGTAGTAGTAGTAGTAGTAGTAGTAGTAGTAGTAGTAGTAGAGGTAGTAGTAGCATTAGTAGTAGTAGTAGTAGTAGGAGTAGTGGTAGTAGTAGTAGTAGTAGTAGTAGTAGTAGTAGTAGTAGTAGTAGTAGTAGTAGTCGCACCAGTAAAAGTAGAAGTAATTTTAACGTTTAAATGATGAAGCAATGGAAATAATTTTACATTTTGTACACGACTTATACACCCTTTCCTCTCCACACACCAACTTGAGTACCACACCCCCAGTCCAGGCGGTGGAACCCCCAGTCCAGGCGGTGGAATACGAACCCGCTTCTCTCTCAATGTTTGTGCGGCGCTCCACTTGGCGCGCGGAGAGATTTCCCGGCAGTAGCGAGTATCATTCCCGACTTGCAACACTCATCATGGCCGCCCCGCGGGGACACATCAAAGGGTTGCTAGGGAGCAAATAAACATGGCGTATATGTTTACATCAACACCGACTCACCAGCGGTGAGCCGCTGTGGACTTCCCCCTCTTAGCCTCTCGCTCTTTGCCATTTTATTTCTCTGTGGCAGAAGAAAATCTTTGCTCTATGCACTCCTCAATAGTATTAGATCTTGATCTAGTATCTCTACAATATTTTGTTAAAAATGTCTGACTGTGTGTCAGTCTAATTAATGCTCGTTTAATTTGCCCTTTAAAGTCCTCGTCTTCAGTTTAATAAAAAAAAAATTGAAATAGAATGAAATCGATGGTTTCACTTTCTTATCCTATTGATAAATTTTTATTCTTTTTTTTTTTTTAATTTGCCTCTCTTCCCTTCTTTCTTTCCTCCCTGTCAATGTCTCTTTATCACAGTTTTTATATTAAAAAAAAATTCCTTTTCGTCATTATCTTCATTCTGTGCTTCACAATATCTGCTTTCTTGTTTCTCTACTTTTCTTCTCTCTCTCTCTCTCTCTCTCTCTCTCTCTCTCTCTCTCTCTCTCTCTCTCTCTCTCTCTCTCTCTCTCTCTCTCTCTCTCTCTCTCTCTCTCTCTCTCTCTCTCTCTCTCTTTCTCTCTCTCTCTCTCCAACTATAATTATTAGTTTTCCATTCATTCCTGCCAACACCCCTCTCTTCTCTTTTTTCCTTTCCAACTCTTTGTTTCTATGTACAGTGTACACTACCTCTTTCTCCACACCAACTTCCCATTTAACACCTCTTGACCTAAGCCCGTCGAGAAAGGACATACACGTCGTGACCTCTCGCCTTTGCATATCATGTGCTTCCGCTCAGAGGATGGCAGGTTTGCTTACTCCCCTTGGGCTTTGCATTTGAACAAGTCTGTGAGAGTTAGCTCCCTTCACATTGAGCCTGCACCGTGAATGGTGATTCTGAATTCACGGAACCAGAGACACAGAGACAGCAGGACAGTACAATGGCTTGCTTATCTTAGGCTAGAGCTGTAGCTCTTATGTATCTGAAACCAGAAGGTTCATTTCTCCCATTCTAATACAACCTTGCCCTGCAAGTATGGCCTGGATTTGGCTTATGGCAGGAGAAAAGGCTCTAATATAGTGGGCAAATATACACTACCTAGATTTACAACTCTGCAGTTAAAACCTCAGCGCTTGCCTCCATGCTAAGTCCAATAGATCCACAGAGATACTCCATTAAAAAGCCGAATCGTTCTTACTCTTCAGTCCCCGAGTCGAAAATGCTTCACTGCTATCGTCGTTCTTCAATTATGGTTTATGTACAGTTGAGCCCGAGCTCTATCTAGACCTTCTGCAAGAAATTCCGAGTTAAGAAACAAACAGACAAACAAACAGACAAAAACTACTACGTTAAGCTGTTTATATAATTCGACTCGATTCTCCTTAGCTCCAAAAAGAAATCAAATACATTTTTGTTGCACGTATTTCTGCAAATCAATTACATTGGTTTGTTTTCTTTAGTTTAGCATTACATTCCCTCTATAAAGTTTTCTAAGTAGATGAAAGATAATGCCTAAATAACAAACTAGAGCAGATGCAAACTGAACAATCCCAACCAGAATCAGAACTATAGATTCAAGGAACCAAAACAGTTTTCAAGACTGTAACACAGTTTTGGGATCGAGATTACTGATGATAATTTTAGGGCAGGTCTGAAGACAGATTAAGAGTCTATCGAATTATATCTTAATTTAGAGATTTTGTGAAATACGCCAGTCTTAGATATTCTGTTTAAGAGACTTTTAACGTACGACAATCAGATAGATATCCTGATTCAGAAACATTGAATGTTATACCAATAAAAGATATCCTGATTTAGAAACATTGAATGTTACACCAATAACAGATATCCTGATATAGAAACATTGAATGTTACGACAATCATAATTAATGTCTTGATTTAGAAAGATTGAATGTTACGACAATCATAATTAATATCCTGATTTAGAAACATTGAATGTTACGACAATCAAAGATATCCTGATTTAGAAACATTGAATGTTACACCAATCATAGATATCCTGATATAGAAACATTGAATGTTACGACAATCATAAATATCCTGATTTAGAAACTTTGAATGTTACGCCAATAATAAGTATCCTACTTAAAAACTTTGCAACCAATGCCAGATTAGGTCAGTGCTACTAATGGCCCCCAAAAATGAGTGAGTGAATAAAAAGAAGAAGGAAACAAAGATAAAGAGATAGAAAAAGAGTGTGTTTGTCTGTGTATGTGGGTATAGAAAGTAAGGGAGTCGATCAACGATAGTGGTTGGGACAGATCCAGCTAGACCTAGGGATCGAAAGATCCAAGTCAGTGCAAATAAAGAAATACACAATATGAAAATCGAATCACAAACCAACATCAAACTCGAGACCGACAAATAAGAGAAAGACGAGAAAACATAATAAAAGTCTGATGGAATGGACAGGAATCGGACCTGCGCCGCCCCACAGCATCCATCACCTTGGCGGATCAGGACCTGGTAAACAGCCAATAACTGAATGAGAGAGAGAGAGAGAGAGAGAGAGAGAGAGAGAGAGAGAGAGAGAGAGAGAGAGAGAGAGAGAGAGAGAGAGAGAGAGAGAGAGAGAGAGAGAGAGAGAGAGAGAGAGAGAGAGAGAAATTTTTGTTTAAATGAAAGAGTTAAAATTCAGTTTATGCTGAACGTGTATTTTTAACTACCATTTTTAGAGTCCGGAAATGTATCTTAGTCTAGAAATTGAGCAGTTGTCTTCGCCGCCATTCTAGGGGCAACAACTCTGAGTGTGTGAATTTGTTTTCAACAAGGGATAGCATCAAACACATTTATGGAGTCCTGGTTTGTTGTGCTTTTCTCCCCTTTGTAAACAATGACGACCACTGGAGCGAGCCAAAGGGAGGTAATTATGAAACCATTTTGGGCGTAAAGACTGTCGAGTAATGACGTCTGTGCGTTTCCCACGGGATAGTCTCCCATACTTTCTTTTTTTTCTTAACCCCCTTCCCCCCCCCTCCCCCCTTCTCTCTCTCTCTCTCTCTCTCTCTCTCTCTCTCTCTCTCTCTCTCTCTCTCTCTCTCTCTCTCTCTCTCTCTCCCCAAAATCCACTTTCCACCATCTCTCTATGTTTCTCTCACTTCGTCTCTCCCTGTCTCGGTGACTCTCTCTCTCTCTCTCTCTCTCTCTCTCTCTCTCTCTCTCTCTCTCTCTCTCTCTCTCTCTCATTTCTCTCTCCCTCTCCTTTTTCCTACTCTTTCTTTATTATCTCCCCTTTTCTCTCAATCTATTACTCGTTTTTCCTGTGTACATCGCTTGACTTTTGCTCTCATTTTTCTACCCTCCAAATCTCACAGAACAAATTATTTCCCGTGTCATCACAGTCACTTCAGACAAACTCGAAGGTGAGCGTTTAATATCTTTTCTCCCCTCCGATTCGGCCGATTGATCTCTCTCTCTCTCTCTCTCTCTCTCTCTCTCTCTCTCTCTCTCTCTCTCTCTCTCTCTCTCTCTCTCTCTCTCTCTCTTTCTTTCTCTCTCTCTAGCACTTTCACTGTCTCCTTTTCTCTCTTTATCTTTCCCTCTCTCTTTTTCTCTTTTTTTTTCCTATAGCCTCTCCCACCTCCCCCCCCCCCTTCTCTCTCTCTCTCTCTCTCTCTCTCTCTCTCTCTCTTCTCTTTTCTTTCTAATTATATCCTAAATTTACTAACATCGCATCTATTATGCGCTGAGTTTTGTCGTCTCTTTATGCTTATTTTTTCCCCTCTTCATGTCTTTTTTTTCATGCTAATCAATTCCATTCTTTCTCTCCATGACTTGTCTTCGCCCGAATCTACGACCTTCTCTCTCAATGTCTTTTCTACCTTTTTGCTTTCTCTTGATTCTAACCTATGCTTTTCTCTTCCTCCTTGTTTTTTCGTTATCCTAATTTATGGAGTTCTCTTTCATCCCGCTCTTCTTTTCAACCAATGTATATCCTTCTTACTCTCTCCTTGACTTTTCTTGATTCTTTACCGCTCCCCCTCCTTTTCCTTGTATTCTCTTCACCCTAGTCTATTCCATTCACCCCTTCCTTGCCTTCATTTTACCGTAATATATAACGTTCTTCCCCTATTTTTTTTTTCCTTTCTCAGGATGTCCATCTTTGCTGCGTCCCGTCTAGACTGTAATGGCCGTAACTGGATGATGGATTCTTGAGTAATTACTTTACGGTTCTGCCAGCTTTCTGCGCCTTGCGTGATCCTCTGCGGTATGCTGCGCTGTGTGTGCCGCCTTCAATGGCCCGCGCGATGACGGATAACTGCCTG
>JAWDGP010004479.1:27500-65000 GCA_033675545.1 Elysia crispata
ACAGTATTAGGCTTCATGAGAGTATAATGCACTATCTACCACAGTCTTTGCTGCAGTGAACAAGCTGAACCCACAATGTGTCACAGTATTAGGCTTCATGAGAGTATAATGCACTATCTACCACAGTCTTTGCTGCAGTGAACAAGCTGAACCCACAATGTGTCACAGTATTAGGCTTCATGAGAGTATAATGCACTGTCTACCACAGTCTTTGCTGCAGTGAACAAGCTGAACCCACAATGTGTCACAGTATTAGGCCTCATGAGAGTATAATGCACTATCTACCACAGTCTTTGCCGCAGTGAACAAGCTGAACCCACAATGTGTCACAGCATTAGGCTTCATGAGAGTATAATGCACTGTCTACCACAGTCTTTGCTGCAGTGAACAAGCTGAACCCACAATGTGTCACAGTATTAGGCCTCATGAGAGTATAATGCACTGTCTACCACAGTCTTTGGTGCAGTGAACAAGCTGAACCCACAATGTGTCACAGTATTAGGCTTCATGAGAGTATAATGCACTATCTACCACAGTCTTTGCCGCAGTGAACAAGCTGAACCCACAATGTGTCACAGTATTAGGCTTCATGAGAGTATAATGCACTGTCTACCACAGTCTTTGCTGCAGTGAACAAGCTGAACCCACAATGTGTCACAGTATTAGGCTTCATGAGAGTATAATGCACTATCTACCACAGTCTTTGCCGCAGTGAACAAGCTGAACCCACAATGTGTCACAGCATTAGGCTTCATGAGAGTATAATGCACTGTCTACCACAGTCTTTGCTGCAGTGAACAAGCTGAACCCACAATGTGTCACAGTATTAGGCCTCATGAGAGTATAATGCACTGTCTACCACAGTCTTTGGTGCAGTGAACAAGCTGAACCCACAATGTGTCACAGTATTAGGCCTCATGAGAGTATAATGCACTGTCTACCACAGTCTTTGCTGCAGTGAACAAGCTGAACCCACAATGTGTCACAGTATTAGGCTTCATGAGAGTATAATGCATTGTCTACCACAGTCTTTGGTGCAGTGAACAAGCTGAACCCACAATGTGTCACAGTATTAGGCTTCATGAGAGTATAATGCATTGTCTACCACAGTCTTTGGTGCAGTGAACAAGCTGAACCCACAATGTGTCACAGTATTAGGCTTCATGAGAGTATAATGCATTGTCTACCACAGTCTTTGGTGCAGTGAACAAGCTGAACCCACAATGTGTCACAGTATTAGGCTTCATGAGAGTATAATGCACTGTCTACCACAGTCTTTGGTGCAGTGAACAAGCTGAACCCACAATGTGTCACAGTATTAGGCTTCATGAGCAGACAATATTGTAGAAAAAATGAACTGCCGAGATCACATGGCAGAGGCAGAGTCCCCCAAATAGTAGTTTATTTGTGGTTGATTTTTTTTTCCGTGACCAACATATTCACCACTATAAAATTGTTTAAAGTGACGAGAAACTCGTTAAAATATTTTAAAGTCAAAACCTTGACGATTATCGCTATTTAAGTGAAAAATGTGAAAGTACGGTATGTGGTGGAGTCATTAAGGCAGGTTTGTTTGTTTGTTTTTTAATTTCTCTGACTTTTGTAATTAGAAGCGAATATTGGTGTGATCGTTCGATTCAAAAGTAAACTGCTTCCTCACCAGACTTGATGAGTCGTAATTTGAAAACTTGAACTTTGGAGGTAACTTAAAGAGGAAGAGTTTTTAAAAAAAAGAGAAGCATTTAAAATCTAATAACTTCTGTATAACTTCTGTATTCCGTAATGTGCCGAAAACTAAAAATATCTTAAACTTCCGGAGAGTAAAAATGATAAGCTTGAACTATAATTATTCGATGCAATGTTTGCCCTTGAGAGGCTAAAAGGGCATTGCTTCAAATACACGTAGTTTCACTTTTAAGAATTCGACATCTGGTTCGTTATCTCTGGATTCGAATTTTTATTGACTTTTTTTTAGATTTAATTTCCTTCTCTAATTATTTGTTCATCTTTTCTTTTATTATTCATTTAATTGTTCATTTCTTTCAATTATCTATGATTTGTTTATATATTTATTCATTTATTTATTTATTTCTCTATTAAGTGATTTCTTCCTTTCCTTCTGTATTCAATCATGTTTTACCGATCGCTAAGCCAAGTTCTTGAATCTCAAGATTTGATAATGATTAACTGGGTAGCTGCTTCCAAAGAAAAGACATGTCGGTTTTTTTCGACTTCCTGTAGGATATCTTTCAAGTTTGACATACACTTTGTGCTCCTCAAAAACATCTGAACTTCGTGAGATCTGTCTTGAAGAACTGCATATAATTGAGAAATTCAAGAATTTTTTAATTATTAATTTATACTGTAATTTGTTTCCTTCTTTTTTATATTCACTTTTATCAACAAAATGATCATTTAAATTCGAGCCCTATCTGCACTGCGAAATGTGTGGCCTTTACTCTCAAAAGAGGGGCATTGATCTGTGCGTGTTGCTCATTTCACTCTTCATGCCAAATCTGTGACAGGCATTTTCTACGTCTCCCTCTTCACAGCTAGTTTTCTCCACCCGTGATGGGTTCTCAATCTTACATTCGTCTGTCTTTCTTTACTTGGTCACTGCAGATCTTGATACGCTGTATGATCTTTGCTGTTTCTGCAAAATTATGGCTCCCGCTACCTTGATTGCAATTCAACAAGAACCTTAAGTTAAATTGTTTCCAATGTCAAGGTCATATCATTATCAGTAGACATTATAATTACCGTTTCAGATCTTTTACATAGATTTCATCTGCGGAGGAATTTTGCACGAGCACACACACACACACACAAAAAAAAGTAGAGATTTGATTTAGATTTTGTCAAGACTGATCGAAGAACTCTAACGGTACTGATGAAATCGCAATGTAGAGACTGGATTAGGTCTACAGGAAACTACATCGATGCCTGACAGTGACACACCCGGCCTGAGGCTTACAACCGTGTAACTAGGAGAAGAGGGGGGGGGGGGAGGGAGGGAGAGAGAGAGAGAGAGAGAGAGAGAGAGAGAGAGAGAGAGAGAGAGAGAGAGAGAGAGAGAGAGAGAGAGAGAGAGAGAGGAGGGCACATTTTGCTAGTCGCATTATCGTGTTGACCAGCACGAGAATTTTTGGGTTTTATTTTTAAATGGAATATCTCTAAGGCAGTGAATTTACATCATCTGCCTTTGCCCTACCCTAACCCTCCCGTTCCCGTAGGGCTTACCTGTACCTTCAATCCATAAGGCCCATCGCTCATCCCATTCATGCAGGGCAATTCAGCCCTTGTCCTTTCCTCCCCTTTCACTAAGTGTGTAATCAAGGTGCACGTGAATACATGGTATAATACTTGCAGATTTTACAAAGAGACATAACTCCTTGCCATGTGATAACAGAAAGTCATTCCTACACACATTACGTGTGGCTACCTCTTCCTTTGACTGAAACAGATTTCAAAGCGGTGTACCGTGTGTTTAGAGCATACTGATTATAGAGTAAAAGAAAAGTCTGTCGGACCGCTACAGCGTGTGTTAAGCCGGAGCGTGCATTTATCCGGAGACTCCTGTACACGTACCAGATGGGGAGAGCAGAATAGCCTTTTTATCACGATATACAGGTAGACAACCATGTTAAAAAATTTTAAAAGCATACAAAACGTACGTCTTCGTCACTATCATCTTCGTGCTCCAGTCAGGGCACATTAACGGGATGTCGGTCTGCTGGCTGAGAGTGGCAGTGCAGTCCTGGCTCCTCAATCTAGATCTCTGCCTCTAGCGTCCTACGCAATGGCCACTGATCCCCTATGTGGGCTCGGTGTTTCTGGAAGAGTTTTGGAGCATGTGGAAGGTGTTCTCTTGTCGCAGGCCACAACACACCGTTTCTGCTGCTACGACCTCCTGCATGTACTAATAATATCGTTGCTAGAGTCTCTTGTGCGGCCTGCTCCTAGCCGAATCATGATGGATTTGTCAATTCTATTTAGATCATGTCCGTCCAATGAGAATGGTCATGCTTAAACCACTTTACATTTTTCTAAATTTAAATCAATTATGAAGAGGTTCATCTCTATTGTGGGATTGAGTATGGTCAAACCCTGCCTGAGGGTAGAGCTGCTTTTATTACATTTTAACCCACTCAAGGATTCATATTTGTCATGCCACAAAGCTAAACCTAGTCAGCTGCTTTGAACCTGACAAAATAAGTTGAAGAGTTTTATAACTTCTATAAACGGTTTGATCCAGTTTGTAAAGAATTTACAGAAACTGATAAAGTTGTTAGAAAAGTTGCCAGTTCTAATATTGATATGCAGAAGATTTTGGGGGGGCGGCAGGCCAAACTTGTTGGATGATGAAATTTGGGGAGAAAAGGCGGTAAGCATTGAAGGAATGTTTGCCAAATACCATAATAGCAAGACCAGTGCTTGAGTTGAAAAAAAAAAAAGAAAAGGACCATATGACACTATGAGACACAATAGAGTAAACCAAAAACTCGCACGGGTTAACAAAAGTTTACTGTTTTAATGCAATCATGTTTGCTGGTTGTATTGGTTTAGGAATATTACAGAATAATAAAATAAAAGAATTCAAAGGTATAAATGAACAATCCACAAATCATGTTTGGATCACACATGAATGACTTAAATGTAATGCACATACTACATAATTATGTAAGCAGCAATGGTAATATGAAACTTGGAACGTATTGAAAACATACAGATTGGTTTGTGATAGAGTTGTACGCCCCCCATACATATAACAAATACTGAAATAGCAGGATATGACGACAGATACATGAGCTGTACACTTCCCATACATATGGCAAATTAGCACTGTAGATAAGTGAGCTGTACACTTCCCATACATATGGCAAATTAGCATTGTAGATAAGGGAACTAACTGTACACTCCCCATATGTACAGCAAATAACAGAATACATGGCAATTTTACTTCTATAATTTAAAAAAAAATTCGCTCACACATTACAGGATATTCATTTTGAATTAAAGTAACGAAAAGATTCGGATGATAAGCTTGTGATGACTAAGCTTGTGATGACAAAGCTTGACAACTATTGCACTTTTATTTTTACTATCAGCAGCAAGAAGCAAATAAAAAGAAAACACTTTTGAGTGCTGGTGTGAGGTAGTGCCAAAATCCTAAAATGAGCCGTGTAAGCCTCCAAGAAAACAGACATGAGAAACTGAAAACGTCGGAACTGTTTGTTCCTTTTGACAGAAAGTGTTGGTTGCTTTGCTCTTTTTTTTTTTTTTGGGTGGGAAAGGAAGCTAAGAGTAATCAGCAGCTGGTTGAATAAACAAAAAAGAAAAAACAAAACAATTAACAACATAATGCATTCAAGATTCTAAGAAATGATCCATGATTCTAGAAAGAAATGATCCATGATTCTATGAAAGAAATGATCAATGATTCTAAGAAAGTAATTATAAATGATCCTAAAAAAGTAATGATCAATGTTTCTGAAATGTGCTATAATTTTAACGACATTCACAGTAGTTGAAATTTTAAGATGTCTTTAAAAGATTGAGTGTTGTAAATATCGCATGAAGAAGGTATGAATCCAACTCTCCCCTTACAATCCCCCGCTTACCCCCACACACACACACATTTCTATACATCATTTATGAAATATTCAAACCTAAATATTACAGATTTTCAATCCTAGAAAAAAATTGAAACAAAACACTGATGCAAAAACCATCACCTCTACAATTGTGGCCTGCTTGAACCATAAAAGTTTAAAAAATGATCACGCTTTTCATATTTCATAGATGGTATTCTTATTATGAGTGTAAACTTATCCTTTCAGTCACCTGAATTTCTAGGCATGTATGTTCATTGCAACACGTTTGACCACGTCAATTAACAATGAGTACAAGTGGCTCCAACTCTGATGCTTCAAATTCTAATCAGTAGACTAAGACTGTTTATAAACTACTTTTATAAGTTTCTAATCGATTCAAAATGTTTAAGTTTGTTTTAAAGTTTGGCATAAGAAGCATAGACCATATATGTAATAGAAAATTGTGCTGTTACCAAAACTGACATTTGATCTTTACCAAGTGAAGGTATGAATGTACGTGTTATATGTGACAAGGGACTCATTCACCCAGCTTGAATGGCACAGGTCTGGTAATAACAAGCAAATATAAAATAAAAAAAGCACTGCAAATGTAAAATACATCACCACAACTGAAAAAAAAAATCCATTTAATTTTTAGGGGATATTACACTATGTTCATAAAACAATAATTTTCCTCTCCAACAAAAATCTGTGTGTTTATAAAATATTTCTATAAAATTTCAATTATCATGTGAAAATACCATTGCATGGTTTGTTGTATTTACATGAAAAAGTGGAAGAGGAAAATTTTTAGACCTTTTTTTTTTCACACTTTTACATGAAAATGAATAAGTAACAGTTTTGCGAAAACAATTTTATGTTTGAAAAAAAATTTAAAACTCAGCCTGAATTCTTACTGTCTTTTCAATATTTCATAATTGCTTTGTGGTTGTTGTTCTGATTCTTTTTTAATTACTTTATGAGCATTTATTACTCAAAAACATTGAGTAAAGAATGTGTCGAACTATTATCTGAAATTTTACATCACAGCATCCAACTCAAAAATCTAACCTAAGAATTAACATCTACATGAATTCTTCTGACTTGACTCGTGTCTGGGCCGTAAATGTTCAGAGAAAGTTTTAATCACTTATAAGTTTCTCATCAGAGGTGAGCCATTTTTTAGTTTAAAAATGTCCTACATAGAAATGAAAGAAGAAATCTGATTAGCCAGCCAGTGCTTCTCCCATTTGCCAAAATTAGACTGTTTTCTTTGTCCCCCAAAAGGGGAATTATTGAGTCACTTTCCAAAATCGATCGCAGAGACCCATATAAATGTTCCAATTTCAATTCTCTTCAAATATTGGGAAAATAAGAGAAGAAAAAGATAAAGCTATTTCAAAATAGAGAAGTTCTGATATCCCTGCAAATTTTTCCATCTTGTAAAAACACCATGCCATGAAGATCCATACATCTGTTCAAGAGTAGTTTATCCGTTCCAATAAATACACAAAGAGATTTACTGACTCGATATCATATCTATACAAAACCTGTTGTTGCATTCAATTCGACAAAAGTTTAAATCCATATATGGAGCATTCCTAATTTATACATGATCGAAACTAATTAAATTTTATTATTTTCATTTTAACAATACTAAAGAGGCACCAGACAACTAAGCCTCGGCACTAGGGGTGATTTATTTCCCGTTGACTATAAAGGTTACAGTGTATAGCAATTTCTGACTTGATCCATGTGCCTATCTTCCCAAATGGCTGGTTAAGAGACAATAACAAAAAAGTCTAACTGTTTTATGCTTCACAGTTGCAATATTAACTTACTTAAAAGGTAAGAGGATTTTTTTTAATTTCCACACTTTAAAAAAATTGCAAAACAACAAAGACAAATAAAAAATCTGTAGCAGTCAGCACACTTACTGCAAAAACTTGTTCTGGCTGAAATCCAGGAACATAAAGAAAATAAAGATCACAGTTCTCATAATGAGCAATTAAAAAAAAAACATTCCAATATGATGCAGTCACCATTAAAACACATTCTCCAATTTAAAGAACATTTTTTAAATAAAAACATTCACAATGTTGACATTTCCTTTCCTGCTTAACTTACGTATGCACATTTCTTTAGAGGCTTTGAAAGGCAAATAAAATTTGGAAATAAGCAGATAAAAAGTAAGATATAGTGTTTTTTAACCAAAGTAGTTGTGAAAAATCCTTTCAAGCAAAGTTTGTAGCTTTTTCTTTGCTCGAACTTTACGAACGGCAGCCAGCTATCTAAAGTACTGATTATGGTGTTAGGGAGCTTCAAATTAAAGAAAAACAGAAGGATGTGAGAGGTGAAATTACATGGAAAAAGGACAAGACTCTAGATAAAAAATATAAAATTAAAGATAGAAAACATGCTGCTCTATAACAAGACAGAATGTGTTTAACAGTTTAAGAAGTGGACATCTTTTCCCTGCATCATGCAACATTGCCTCAGTGTCAGAGCACAACGCCAGAAACTAAAATGTACAAAATAATTCAAAAACCATCCTGATGTAAAGAACAGCTGAACATAAGTTTTACTTCACTGGTTGAGGCAAAAACATTTCCAAATGCCTATAATGGACTGAGTAAAAAAGTCAACTAATAATTTTTTTTCCCTTTAGTTTATCACTTCTAGATTCCAGTAAAATATTTTATCAGTAGATTTCAAATTTGGCCTAAGACCTCTTTAATCTCATTGGTCTGTAGACAGCTTGATAAACCCTCAATCAAAGTTACCAGTACAGTCTAACCGCCTCGTCTTGGAAATCCATCAGAGCTTTGAAGGTAGCATGACGTTGCTCGGCTCCTGCGCAGGTGTGGCACCATCACTGAGGTTGTGACCCATCATCAGGTTGTTGTTGCCAAAGATGTTGTTGGGGTCAATGTACTGCTTCACAGACTGCATAGCACCAAGACCAATATCTCCCACCGTCTTCCTTAGCCAACGCTTGCGGATCTTTCCAACTAAAGAATATAACAAAAAAAAAAATGACTCCCAAGATATTTTAGAGCCACAGATACTAGTGAAAAATATAGCATGAAGATAATCTATTGGTCTTACTGTGAGGAATTAAGGCTATTACATGTTAGTCCAAAAAATTGCTCTGTACAGATATAAATTTAGATATACAAACATAATGTGAACAAAAACAATGTTCAACGCATTGCTGAAAGTTAATTTTAGATCTGCAACTGCGATCAAAAGATTTTTTTTCATCAAATTTCCGATGAACCTGATACTTTCATTGTATACTAGAGAGCAGATTGTTTGATAAATGAATGTTTTAACTGTATTATTTTGAAAAAAAAAAAAGCAGAAATAATTAAGGAATAGAAGAGAGAATCAACAGAGGAAAACCAATGAGTTTAAGGAATTCATGGTTTTGCATGGGCTCTGTGTTCAATCTAAATTTGATCCTCTATTTAGATATTCTCCTAACTAAAACGCAGTGCATATATTAATACGAAATTTGTCTAGAAATTTTTAAAAAGAAAACCTCATATTCATAATAATAAATAAGGCACAAGCAGATTGTAAACAAAGTCTTGTTTGATACATTAGGAGGCTTTAAAAATGCCAGGACAATAAAAGACAAAAAAAAGGCAATTATAGGGGGTTTTTACATGTTGAAAACCAAGCTCATATTGATTTAAAAACCTCAAGTAAAAAATTAATGTAATCTTCAGTTATTTTATGAAGATAAAAAAGAATTTACTATGCAGTCATTTACCACTGAAAACTATTTCACTTACCACCATGATGATGTGAGATGCTTCCACCATTGGCCAGAATTTCTTCCCTCGCACAAGACTGCAGTGCAAAAAGTGAGAAAAAAATTAACAAACATGAAACTATTATATCTATAAAATTAACAAATATGAAAGTATTATATTTAATACATAAAAAGATAAAAAAGTTTAAATTGTTTGACTTTTCAAGAGGATTTAGGAGGATGCTATACCAGTATGGCGCTTTAAGACCATAAAAAAATGAATAAAGAAAGAAAGTAGCTATTGGTCTGTTTTTTGTTTGTTGTTTTTTAAGCTGATTTGCTTTGTTGTAGATATCAATTCTCAGACATCTTCCCTGTAACCGGTGATTTAATGTGGAGCCATCATATGTCATAAAAACTTATGGCATATTTGAGCAAATTGTCAAATGAAAAATAGTAACTTTTGAAATCAGTCAAGTCCCTTTTGGATTTGTTTTTGGGTCACCAGCACATTTATATTCGTATATAAATTCTACTCATAAAGACTTGCACCATTCCATTTTATTTGGATTTAATTACTGGTAAAATTTATAGGATGTCTTTAAAGAACTTTGAAAACAGACTGGAAATTGTCACCAATTCAACATGGATGAAGATGGTACGATAGAGAGACTTGTACTTCATAAATATTATAAACAAAAGCCACAAAGCCATAACTGATGGCTTTAGACTATTATGCATAGAACAAACATGTCATCTCAATCCCATTCTTCTCTCTCTGATCAACCCATACAAAACACATGTAAATCAATTGCACCCACCTCAATATGTTCATATAGGCTGACAGGGTTGCTGATACCACGATAGTTGAATGCAAAATAGAAGTAGATACAAGCTCCAGCATCATAAGTCTGGGTTACACGGCATGTCACGTAAGGCGGGAATTGGATGTTATTGTCCTTACATTCACGGTGCAGACGTTCTTTTACATTTTGGCAAAGGTCCAGGCATCTGATTAAATATATTTTATTAATGAGAAGGAAATATAATACATACGTGAGATTTAGAAATGTAAAAAATTTGTAAATTTCATAGTTTTTTGCAACATAATTATCCTTCTATGCTTGCATGTTGGATAAAATTTCAAGTCAAACATTCCTCTTAGTGCGTTCAGTTATATTTCAAAAGATATCAGAATAAAATTTCAAGATGTATTGAAATTGAATAGATTTTGATTCACAGTTCACTTTAGATCATGCTCAAAATGTTAAAATTGAACCAAAATAGTGAAAAAGGTTTGGCTTGTATTAAACAACAAAACAATTCAGTGATGGAATGTGTTGAAGTTTTTGTACCAATACCTGCTTCAGACTTGCTTACAAAGATGGATGAATTTAGTGTCCACATATGTTTATGGATGATGAGAAGGCAGCAGATATGGGTTTTTTTTTTTTCAGAGTATGTATAGCTAAGTAAATGCTGAATTTGTGTTAAAAATCAAGTGAGTTCCCTACGACTCATTCTTTGCTCCACAGCTCTGCATTTTCTGATCACTCAGTACTCTATAAAACTTGTCACACGGTGCTGAGATCTACTTATTCATTAGTATATACAGTCAAGCCAGGATTTCTCAAATTATTTGGGGACTTTTGATCTGTTTGAGGAGAGATCTATTCAAATATTCAAGGGGAATAAATCAGTAGCAGATAAACTTTCTTTTCTTGTTATAGTTGTATACATTAGAATTTCTTACGAACATTTCAAAAACCAGAAGAAAAAAAGAAAAAGAAAAGTTGGTCTTCCAATGTTAAATTTTTTTTCTGTTTAAACATTTAATATTTCCTTTAAATCTTCCTCTGGATGTTCAATACCTTATTTGCCTTTAACCATTTTCCCAACTGTAGGTAGATTGGGAAGGCTATCCCCAAGCAACTTAGGTGAGTGTAAGTGAAAGGGGCAGATAAGTCGGATATAAAAATGTTTTCAAAAAGTTGGGAAAAACGTGAACTGCTCAGCTAAAACAACCATCAAGCTTGAATGGCTGACATTTACTCTATCAATATTGGATTCAAGCTTTTTATATGATCAAATATTTTTTGTAGTTTTACTGAAGAAAATATAACTTTTTTTAAATTTTTTAATCTATGCAAAAAAATTTAGTGAATTTAAAGTCTTGTTCTTGGAATGTGTTATTCTGATAAATTGGTTGCTTGATTTGATCCAAACCATTTATCACAAAAAATGGAAAGAAAAAAAATTTCACAACATAACATACCTATCCCATGGCACAGATGTTTCAAAAGATTCTGCCACAACATAGTAGTCAAATCCAATGTCCTGAAACGAGCATGCAGATAAAAATTGTTGATGATCAAATAATTAATAAATATCAGAGAGATGCAAATAAGGCAGGTTCAAAAGTAAGATACACAGATGCAAACATATTATCTCCCTGTTTAGAATAAACTAGGAAAAAGGACTGTCATAGAGTTATAAGGCTACTGTTTTTAAAGCTATGTATATCTCACATTGTGTAACACAAAGGGCAATTTCGTCATTACTTTATCATATCAAAGTTTGCAAAGATCTGTACCAAATTTTCTTAAAAATGAACATTCTTTGAGACCCTTTCAAAGATAATTATAATTTCAACTGCAAATTAGGCGAAATGTTTGTTGGTTCTTTTTTTCAAGAGCTATAAATCAAATCAGAATCAAGGCATTAGAAAATTTAAGTCCTTAACTATACAAATCTCTATTATTAACAATACATAACTCGCTCTGAATCCAGCATACAATGAGGAAAAACCAAATGCAAAGATTTGCAAATTGATCATGGAAGAGATCTTATGCTTCCAAAACAAGCTGTGTACAGCTTATAGTCTCATGCTTGAGCAGATTACAGTGTGAATTGTTAACACTAATGTTACTTTCCCTAAATTTTTTCCACTAAGGGGATAGAATGTAATCTTTTATACTTGTTGTGAATAAAAGGAATTGTGTTATATGCTGATATTAACATAATCATTTAAAAATTTCAAAAGAAAACACAAATTTAGGTATCAGATTAAACTTTATGCCATGAGGCAATATTAAAAACATGAAATAAATGTACAAAAAAAGTGTAAAAATATGTTTGTAGGTCTCACCCTAATATAAGCAATCACAAAAGTAAGCATGTATCCCCTCTCTCCATTGTCAGCCCCGCCTGGAATACCCCTGCAAGATAAAATATCAAGTGCTGGGACTAAATGCATAAAAGGCAAAAGCAACATACATTATAATTTAATTGAGGTGTTATGTTAAAGTATTGATTTATCACCATGTTTACTTTGAAAAAAGAAAAACAATAATAAAAGGGGGGGGAGAAGGAAATGTTTTATTCATTGGTTTTTCAAAAAAGAAAAAATAATTAAGAAAGCAGTTATTGAGTAAGATAAACCTCACCTAAACTTGGCTGCTATTTCATAAACTCTCTTCTCCAGGGCTGCAACTTCCTAATAATGAGACAGATAGAGAAAATTGAATCAAAAATTGTGTGCAAGCAAGTCAGTCTATACAGAAATTAAGATAAAAATGAAATTAAAGGGAGAAAACACAACAGAAAATCGTGAACAAAAGAGGGCAACAGCTGATGTATTTAACTGCGTGTCCATGTAAAGTTGCAGTTTCAAAATAAAAAGATCACAATTTTCTCAATTATAAAGCTGGTTCAAATTGAACTGCTTTGGTTCAACTTGTCATTGTACATATTGCTTTTGAATTTTTTAACAATTAATCAGCCTATCAGTAGAGACCAGTTCAGCTCTCCCCCTCCCTGACACCATGTCAGACATGATCTGAAACATGGTTGGTCCATGCCTTTCTTCGTCCTTGATAAATGTATTTTGAGACTTTGTATTTAATGAATGATCTACAATCCTATCACCCTATGTCTACTCAGCTCATTCACAAAGACATGAAAAGTTTTCATTTTTTTTTTTTTGAAAAATGATTGATAGGCCCAGGTATATAGAGAATAGCAGTAGCAGTAGATTGAAATAAAAGATCTATTCACTTGGGGAGAGAAGGTGATCCTGGGTTAGAAGGTGCAGAATAATAAATCCTTTCCACACCATAGATACTCCAAGACTGCCTAGAGGTAGCAATCAAGTACAGCCAACTGCAGACATCCACCTTAAAAACTATGCTGCCAAAATTGTCAAATTAGCAGGGGGCAAACTTAATGACCTTCACAATAAACCAGTTAACTCACTCAGCACTGGGGCCTATCTGTATAAATGCTCTGAGCCATTGGCTATTTTTAGGTTATTCTAAAAGATCATATTCCAAAAAGTTGTCAATGCAAAAACCTAAATTTTTTTGTGTATGTAGATTCCTATCTAATCTGCACTGCACACAAAGTTTGACATAGAAGTTATGAATGATTTATTTTTTATGAATTTTCTAGTGACGCATCAATTTCGTAAACAGAAAAAAATTCTCCCACTGTAACAATGCTGAAACACATTGTATTAGATGAAAAAAAGAAAAGAAGAGAAATTGTACATATTTGAACTTGCTAAATATAACAGTCAGACAAAAATGGGAGAGCTTGGAGAATCCGTTCATAAAATTTTACACATTCAATGCCAGATCTAGATCTAGTGTAGAAATCTAGATTCAGATCTAGTTCCAGTTTAGATCTAACTTTTTTCAACAACCTAGCAAAGTTCATTTAGATCTAAATACGCAAACTAATAAATGTAAAAATATAGAGCTGTTTCCTTTCCCTATAAACTAGATTTGGATAGGCATAGACATTCACAGTTAAAACCGAATATTCTCGATTTTCGTATGCAATGGAAGTAATGGGGCAGCCGAGTATACTCTGTATTCGTGCTGAGTGAGTTAAATAACACTGCCATAAGATTTGTGTTCACATTTGTGGAAGATGAAAAGAAGACCTGAAGTCATGAATGATGAAGTTCTATGTAAAAAAATCCTGAGCACTGACAGCTTCAGTCCTGGCACTTACCTCCTTGGTTCCCTCAAACAAGAGAGTAGCAACAGCCATCTTCATGGGATCAAACCCCTTCAGTTTAGTGATATACAGTTTTTTCAGTCCATCCATGAAGTTTGCGAGAATTGAGTTGGACTCAACCTTTAAAGCATGACCTATAACAATGAGGCAAGGAAAGAGAAATAATATTCATACTATTTATGGCAACACATGAGAGATGGGAGTAAGGGATTTCAAGCATTGCAATAGTACCGGTAATATAACGATATTAAAGGCGATGATGATGATGATGATGATATATAGTAATAATAATAATAATAATGATAATGATAATAATAATAATAATAATAATAATAATAATAATAATAATAATAATAATAATAATAATAACAATAAATCATTTTTATAATATTGCTGCTAACAACAAAAACATAATATAAGAGTAAAGAAAGAAAAGCAATAGCTGTAAAAATTATGAATATTTATTTAAAAAAATGTACATGTTTAATCAATAGTTATAGCTAAATGGACCTTTATCCTCCCATTAATTTTTTGTACAATAGTTAAAAAAATAGTTGAAACTTACCAAACTGAAATTGTTCATTGTCCATAAGTCTTATGGAAGCTGGAGCACAACGCTGAAACATTAAAGACATTAGACCTGGTTACTCAAGAGTGAGTTTGTGAATTACATGTTGACAAAACACTTATCACTTTTACAAACTTGTCAACTTCTTGTCTATATAATAATTCATTATCATTTAAAATCAAAGCTTGTAGAGTTGTGTCGTCTGCAAATTTTATGATTAGCACGTGATTTCCTGAACTTTGACAATCATTGATATAAACAGTACACAAGACTGGGAACATAACACAGCCTTGCGAAGCACCAGTATTTGTTGTTATAAGTATTTCTTCTTAGCAGCATGAACATACTGTGTTCTATTGGTCAAAAAGTTATGAACCCATGAAATTATGTATTTATTTTTAGATTTGAAATTTTGTGGATTAGCAAATGGGGTGTCATTGTGTTGAATGCTGAAGAGAAGTCTAAGAAAAGAACCCTGCAGTATATCTCTGATAGTGACATTTCCTGTACTATTTTGAGCAAAAAAGTATGATACTTATCTGTAAATATTGACCAATTTTTCCAAATATGGATAAAATAAATGAAATATAATTCCAACTCTAAAATATGTGGACGTCTGATCATTCAAATCTAAATATTGGGTTCATGTCATCAAGATATGTTCAGCTGCCTGCAACCTACGTAATAAAATAATCTAACAAGACAAGGATATCAACATTGGTACCTGTTTGGCCACCTCTCGCATGCAGTTGACCCCACACTCAAAATCAGGGAACACAATGGAGCCATATTTCTTACACTGAGGCAGAGGTCTCACTTTAAGGGTCACCTCCGATACCACACCTAGGGTACCTGTAAAATTAACTCAAGGTTAGCCAACCTGAGAGGCCAAATTTCTTAATACACATCGAAATTACGATAAAGCTATTCTTGCACAAAATGGGAATTTTATCACAATATATAACCTAAATGATAAACAAACCATAAGAACAGTGCTTTACAACCTCAAATTGTTCTGTATTTAGTTGAACTGACCTTCTGACCCGAGGATAAAATGATGGATGTCCAGACCGGAAGACATACGAGGCACCTGACAGTTCTTCTCCATCACACCTCGTGGCGTTACCATCTTGACATGAACCAACTAAGATGAAAAGAAAGAAGTGAATTTGTTTTGTTGATCATCATCATATATAAATATATCATCTTCATTGACATGTCACATCTCAAATTAAAAACCTTAGCTTTTCTTTCCAAAGCTTAGGGACCTGACCAATTAGATTCACCTAACAAATTTAGAGAAATAAAACATTTCTTTTGCCAAAGGCTTTTAAGGATATAAAAAAAAATTAAATACAATATATATAATCACAATGGTGATTAAATAATGTGGTATGCAAGCATGGTCGCCGATTTATATGAATGGTTGGAAAATACAATGACACAGAAGAAATGCTAACTTCACCTAAAAAAAAAAAAAAGACATATCCTCCCACATTCATACAACTACATTGAAGGTAAGTAAAATTTACAATGAACAGGTGGCGAAGACCAATACAATAAAGAAAAACAAACTTTACAAGAATAATATATATCTCCTCAAGACACAATCATAGTTTAGTTTTGAAATATTTGGAATCTTGACACATTCGAATTCTTCTAACATTCTTTAATAGAAGGAGAGATCTCAAGTAATAAAGTAAACTAGGTTTCGGTGCAATATTTTCAGTAGGCCTCTCTTCAATCTCTCCACTGAGACCACAATATGGTGCTGATGACCCATTACAGATGCAATGTAGTGCTCGACCTGATGTGGTGAAAAAGTGATCTCCAATACGAAGTAAAACGTGCGACTGCTCAGGCAATAATGCAGAGAAAAATTTTTTTAAGGCCCTGGATTTTTTAAAAATGTATTACGTTATCTTGGATTGCTCAAACTTATAATGAATTTAGATCTAGTCATAACCTGTATAAGTCATGCAAGATAATTTAACAGTGGCAATAATAAAAATAAAATACAGTGGAATCCACTTATATCGACAGCCGCTTTATTGACATATTCAGATATCGACGCGATTGCTAATTCCAAAGTTTGCCCTTCTTTATAAATTCTATTATATCGACATGATTTTATCATTTCTCCGCTTTATCGACATGCGCGCATGAAAAACTAGCCAAAACCAGGCTTCAGAGACTGAGAAACTCGTCTCTGCCAGGCATCAAAAGGGGAAAAAATCGCGCTTGGTACACGCTTTGCTAAGCCACGTTGTAGAGTGATCTAGATCTACCCCTCTCACGCATAGTGAGAGACATACACACTGAAGACAATGCACCCACTGCAGCCCGTTTTCCGGAGTGACGTCCATTTTTTTTTCTCTCTCTCTCTTTACTCCTATAATTTTATTTATCAACATTTTCATATATCAACATTATATTTTCTTCTCATGGCATGTCGATATAAGCGGATCACACTGTAGCTCGAACTGAATGTTTCTACGGTTCCTTTTTCACAATTAATGGATCTGGTCAATATTTTAGATAAAAAAAAAAAAACGTGCAGATGTACAAAAGGCATGCAAAAGAAGCAGAGTTGGTGTTTACATTCCCAACGCCACTCCGGAAGAAAAGGTTATAATGACAATAATATTGTTCTTAAAATATTGACCAATCAAATTTTTTCCATGTTTTCCATGAAGCTTTTGTCTTAAAGCTGGATTAGGGTCAAATTTCATTTAATTTTAAATTTGTTCAATTCAAACCTTCACTCAATTAAAGTGAATTGATATGGGTTTTACTTTATATATTTATATTTCCAAAACAACAATTATTTACTTTAAAAGCCTCATCCACTTTGAAAATAATTAACTGCTAACAACAGCCTTTTGAATGTTATTTGGTTCATCATAACAAATTTGATGAAGTAATAAACATAAAAATATAATGAATTTTCAAGAATATTTTTTAGCCTCAATTTATAACTTATTAAAAAATCTTTCGTACTGCGAGAGACACTGATCTTGGCAGATCAAAACTTATTAAACTTCATCACTATACATTAAGTGATTTTAGAGGAGATAGCGGAGAAAGAAATCGAAGTTGCCTTTTTAATATAGATAGCTGTAACCAGAGAGCATTCTTACGTAAAGTATTGCAAATTACTTAAAATTATTTTCTTTGGCAAGTTAAGTATTCTGTCAAACCTTTAAGTAAAACATATTCTTACCAAGTCCTCAATGTTGCCATAGATATTTTTCTTCATCCCAGATGCTCTTGTTGCGACCCATCCACCCAGAGAGCTAAATTCCATTGAGTCTGGCTCATGGCCAGTACACAAACCACGCTCAGCAAGCTGGTAGGAGAACAATGAAACAAAAGACTGAAAAAAAATTGTTGGCATACAAAATGCTCTTCTTTTCCCTTCATTTCCTGAGATTCTCTTTTCTATCAAAAAACTTTAAAACTTAAAAAAAAAAAAAACACACACACATACATAGAGAAAGAGAAAGAGAAAGAGAAAGAGAGAGAGAGAGAGAGAGAGAGAGAGAGAGAGAGAGAGAGAGAGAGAGAGAGAGAGAGAGAGAGAGAGAGAGAGAGAGAGAGAGAGAGAGAGAGAGAGAGAGAGAGAGAGAGAGAGAGAGAGAGAGAGACAAAGAGAGAGAGAGAGAGAGAGAGAGAGAGAGAGAGAGAGAGAGAGAGAGAGAGAGAGAGAGAGAGAGAGAGAGAGAGAGAGAGAGAGAGAGAGAGAGAGAGAGAGAGAGAGAGAGAGAGAGAGAGAGAGAGAGAGAGAGAGAGAGAGAGAGAGAGAGAGAGAGAGAGATAGAGAGAGAGAGAGAGAGAGAGAGAGAGAGAGAGAGAGAGAGAGAGAGAGAGAGAGAGAGAGAGAGAGAGAGAGAGAGAGAGAGAGAGAGACAGAGAGAGAGGGAGAGAGAGAGAGAGAGAGAGAGACACAGAGAGAGAGAGAGAGAGAGAGAGAGAGGGGGAGAGTGAGGGAGAGAGAGAGAGAGAGAGAGAGAGAGAGAGAGAGAGAGAGAGAGGGAGAGACACATACATAGAGAGAGAGAGGGAGATAGAGATACACTCACAGAGAGAGAGAAAGAGAGAGAGAAAGAGAGAGAGACAGAGAGAGAGAGAGAGAGAGAGAGAGAGAGATCTATGATAGCTAAACCTTGTCCAAGATTAAAAAGGCTTGCTATCCATGTATGGCAGTTTTGAATAATAATTTAATAAATTTCCTCAAAGAGCCCACTCATACAAGACTATAGAGAGGAAAACTCAAAAGTTCTTAACTGTTGCTTAAGATGATTTTTGGAGAGTTTGAGGATGCATAATTTCAGCTCCCTTTCCTCACATGTTAGAGGAAGTTTGCCATGTTGCCAGATCCAGTAGAGCCACAGCAGAAATGAAATGATTTAAATGAGCTCCTGAAGCTAATCCTACTCGCCTTTGAAGAAATTCAGTGTCTAACTGAATGTTTAAGTAAACATCCTTTCATTATAACCTTTTGAAGCATTTATTTACAGTTTCCATTGAATTTGTCATGGCAACAATATCATCAAAAGTCAAGTCTTCACAAGCCAGAAGGTTTCCTTTATAATTTCAAAATTCTTTACAAATACTCTTAGATCACTCTTTCTCTTCACCCTAAATTCATAACCAAAAAAAATTACCCAAAGGAAATATTTTATAAAAGTAGATAACAAATCATTGGAATCAAGTATCAAACCTTTCTTTCCAGATCCTGACCTATTATACCACACTCTGCCCTCATTGTCATGTTTTTCTCATCCACCCAGAGGATGCGATTCTGGTAGACATAAAAGAGAGCAATATTATTAAAATTAAACATGACAGTTTGACATCAGCATGTGAAGAGTTTTCACATGTTGCATTTAACCGCTGAAAGGTATGTGCACACGCCCTTTCCCTTGCTTGTAGTCAAATAAAAACAATTCTGCATTTTTTTTTCTTCTTTCTTTTTGAAATTGATTGATGAATCCCATATATCGATGGCTTTTCTATACTTTGAAATTAGATTTTTTTACATATTAAAACTATGGTGTAGTTATAAATCATCAATGAAAGTCACTCATATAGTTAATTCAAAATTTTTCCAAAATGTTCTTCCTCATTGTAACACTGTTTAAGGACTGCTCCATGTATTCTCTAAATAATTAGACACATCTGACCAACTGAAACAAAAGTTTTAAGTATAAAAGCTCAACTTATGTTTTCAAAGGTCAGGTAAGTTTGAAAATCCTAAATTCACTTGTTTATTACTCATTCTCAAACAACTTCCCCATTTCATTTAAAATTACATTGAACCTACAGTTTATACAAAATTCATTATAGTGCATAAAATAACTTATAAAAAAATTAGCCAAGTTTTTCATGTGCTGTCTGATTTTGTGACATTAGACTTCCCAAGTTTGCTCAATTTGGCCTTTCCTGAGAAATTGCTTGCCATATGATTCAACTCTTTAGTTTTTTTTTAAAGATGTTCCTATGAAATATTACAATTTTTAGGTTAGACAAATGAAAACTTGCTTTAAATCAGATACATCATTTTTTTTTGTCTTTTTTTTTACATCTAAAATCAATAAGGACATTAATACAGGGCTATTCCTTTTAATTTATTTGACCTTTGTCTAATCCATAATAGATCGAGAAACTGCTATGAGGTGCAATAAGCTTTAGATTTTAATGTTCAGAAGACCTGAGACCTCAAAGATGAAGCACGCTTTTTGTTAATTTCATTTCTTTATTTTTTTTTTTTTCTTCATTTCAACCAGTTTCATTTGTCAAAAGGCTCAAGATAAACCAAACATAGTACAACTTGACATCACTTGGCAATATATCTCCACTTAGAGAGATAAAGTTGTGATCTCCAGCATAATGCCTCCCCAGGAATTTGCAGAAGTTTTTACACCTGAGGCTCTGATAAAATGTGACAGGATTTGTGATTCTGTGAGTCACTTAGTGATCTACTTTGAAATAATGCAATAAAGCAAATAAGGTCTCTCGTGCATTTCAATTCAAATTACCTATATGTAAAAAAAATATTAGCTCCTACAGGTTTCACCACTACAGGCTGGTCAGAGATAAAATGACCTCTTGACCCAGTTCCAATGATAAATTGCTGATGGCTATGATGTTATCTTTTCATGTCAACATATGATTCGGTCAAACTACTCCATTAAGAGATTCACTGTTTTTTGATACAAGGTAAGGAGCATAGAAGTCATTGTAGTCCCAAATATTTAGCACAAGGCCTTGTTTAATTTCACCTCTAACACCATAGCTTGACATTTTGCCTTATCACTATTTTGCACGTTCCAAATTCCCTCCTTTTACTCAGTACAGTTTGAAAAATGGTATATATTGTATTTATGATAATGTATAGTATTTCACCATAATCTATTTAATTTTTGGTGCCTGCACAAAATACTAAATAAAAAAAAAAACATGTTTAGACAGTACATTATTAGTAAAGAAATACAAAGTTGTGTCATTTTGTTCCATTAACATAAAATATTCAGGGGTCTGAGAGAACTAACATCAAGCTAAATAATGCAAATGATTGGCTAAGACTGAGTATCAAGCAAGCTCAAAAATGAAAATGGCTGTATCAGTCCCTGCTATTGTCATATTAGAGGCGCTGTTAAAAAATAGAATCATTCAGTTCCCTTATCTAAAAGACAGACTAAAAAGTACCCTTATAGAGCAATCGCTTTTTTACCTGTCCATGGTTTCAGAATTATAAGATAAGTAAAGCACAAATCCCATCAAATAAAATGCAAACCATCAAAATAAGAAACTTAACCTCACCATATTATTTTTTATTTTGTCTCTATTGCATTATAAAATATTTTGGTAAGCCAGAAACATTTTAGTTAACTCACCATTTGTGAAGTGTCTAATGATACAATCATACGTTTCTCTTCCATTGGACACTCCAGAGCATTGGATACACTAGTGCCACCTGGAGAGGGCATATATAATGTGTCAAAGAGTTTTAGTAAATTCATGTCTAAAAAAGGCCAAGATTTACAGCATCTGTTGCATTAAAGTATAGTATCAAATAGGTATTTTTCATTTAAAAAAAAAAGAAAAACAGATATATTAAATTTGAAGCCATAAACTTAAACCTTACAGGCAGAAAGCTGAATATTTCATTTAAAAAATGCAACTGAGGGCTATACCATGATAAATTTTCAAACAGGAACGAGCCCCCAAAATTCCCTTCCTTTCCTCCTTTCACATCCACAAAATCCTCTATTCTTTGAAAAACAATTACTTTGATAGGCTTTTTCAAAGTAATCTAAGTTGTTTCTACCTCGGCATATTCCCACTTACCTCCAAATGGAATAATCACAACATTGTGCTTGCATGCTAACTGGACAATTTTCACCACTTCATCATGACACACTGAAAATTGGGGTGACAAAAAGAACAGTCAACAGAAAATAAAATAATAAAATTGTAAGAGCAACATTTGAAAAGGCAAAGAGCAAGATCATTCTAAGATCTATCCAGCAAAATAAAGAAAATAGCTCCTGAATTTTTCCAAAAGATCTCAATCCACAAGTTACTATGGGTATCTTTGCAAATATTGCAAGTGTAATTTTCCTCCTCCATTAAGAAGTAATCGAATTTTTTTAAAATGAGTACGGTAAAAATCATATACAATGTGATTGTACAATGTAAGCTCTATAAGACAAACAACAAACAGAAAAAAAAAATTGTTTCCTTTTCACATGTACCTGGCCATACAACGATATCTGGTATCCTTTCAAATTTTCCCTCTCGTAACAAGAAGATCTCATGTAACGTGTGTCCTGCAACATTGAAAATATAACATTAATGAAAGACATTTTAGTTATCCTTATTTCAATAAAACAAAAATAAGCAAAAAAAATTGCATAAAATAAATGCATGAATACAATATAAAGAATTTTAAGCTACCTACAAAGACAAATCTATGATAAAATGGACAGTAAGAATTTGAGGTTTGAAGTCTTGAAATAAAAAAAAATAAAAATTTTTTAACATATTAGCATAACAAGTGCTAACCAATTCATTTTCTTTATGGGATGGTAATATACCAGAACTTTGTATGCTTTCTCAACTTTGAGCATGCGGTTTTATAATGAAGTCTCCTTTACTGGTCAAATTCAACTTTGGCACCTTATTGAATTCAGTGGAGCAGCTGTAAAAACTGTGCTTCATTCTAAAGCCTCACTTTGCGCATGGTGAGATTCCTGTGTTATACCTGAGTGAAATGTGAGAATTTGACCAGGAGTCAATACTACACTTAGTCAATCCAACTCCTTCAATCTGAAAGATGAGTGTCCACCACTGAACAATGAGATCATACTGATATGGTTGCAGCTTTGTAAGGCAACATAACAGCATCATTCATGTTATTTGCTTTGAACAACCTCACTTCGACTTTTATAATAAGTTAAGATCATCTTGTAAGTATAGGCTAAATGAAATACCAGAAGACTTTAGAATAGGCTATTCTTTACCAAATCCTTCCCATGATCTTCAAGATTTATGTAAAAACGATCAACTAAGTTAATCCATATTTGAATGAAGAAAAGCTATGCTTCTAAGCCCTCTTCATTTGTTAAAGAATGGCATTCACATCAGAAACAAGAAGACTCACCGTGAGCTCTGAACAGTCTGTCCTGGCAATCATCAGAATGAGATATGGAAGTTTTTCTGAGTTCTGATAAAAATCCATCATTCTTAATGGGCAGTGGAATGTTGGCTGCACAAATATCTGGCTGTTAAAAAAAGTCAAGGAAAAAGGTTACATTTTTTTTATAGAGCAAAGATGAATACTACTTACAATGTTTCAATTGGAAAAGCACTGGGCTGACAATTACAAAAAGAAATAGTTCAGAAAAATTCGCAACCTCAAGACACAAATTCAATTCTCTTACATAATGACAACCAATCTTGAGGTCCAAGTGTCTTTAGTATAACTGTGTAAGGTCAACTGTGGACATCAGATTGAATTAACAAAAGGATAAAGTTAAAATAAATTCTAGAAATTTGGGCATGGGAGAACATAGAGAAATGTTCTCCTTTTTACTCGAGTTCGGAAAGAGATATCAATCATCAATTAGGCACTCTGCTCTTTAGAGTAAGCAACCACGACTTATCATGCATCTCGATCTTATTTTTTAGTGTATTTGTCGCTCGTCCCAAATTTAATCTATTTTTAGTCCATCCAACATCTTTCCTTGCCGTTTTCCCCTGCTGTGTTTAACACTTTATCATTCCAGTTTCTTTCCTCATTACATGGCCAAAAAACAAGTTGTTTCCTGGCTTTAACGTGCTCTTTTCATGGGTGACCTTGTTGAGTCAGCTTTTCGTCCATGAGATTCTTGCATTCTCTGTAGAAACCACTTTTCTGATGTCTCCAGATACTTCGGTAGCTGTTTTAAAATTGTCCAGGCCTCGTATCCATACATCAGGACAGGTTCAATATAGCACTCTTGGACTCTTCTTCTTGTATGGATTGAAATCTGTTTATTTTTTAGTACCGATTTCATTCTCTGCAAACTTGTTTTTGCTTGCGCTATTCTTGGTGCAATATTTTCAGTATTGTTGTGTATCTTATGATATTAATCATTAAAGTAGCCAGGTATTTGAATTGATCCTTTTGCTTGAGTTTATTCTCCTAATAAAGATGTTGTTCTGTGGAAACTCATTGTTTCGATTAACAACCATTACTTCTGTCTTACTGCTTTTCAATTCCAAGCCTTTTTTTCTGCAGTCTTCTTAAACAATGTCTAATAACCATTGTAAGTCTTCTTTATTTTTTGTAATTAATACAGTGTCATCAGCGTATCTCAAGTTGTTAACTGTGCCCTCCTATTTTAATTCCTTTGTTTCACACAATTATTTCACTGCAGAGAGAGAAAAGTTTTAGGGAAAATACATATCCTTGTCTGACACCACGCTTTGATTTTTTAAATGAGCTGGTTTCCCCATTAACTCGCAGTTTGCTGTCTCTTCCCAGCACACAGCTTAGTATTTGTGATTAACTTAACAAAATGCCAGTCTTGAAGAGAGAGTAAAATCCTCCTGAAATTCAACTCCAAGCTTTCAAACCACAACTGCCATCAAATTTCAAACTTACCTGAGCAGGAGCCTTGTGGTCCAGACTAACTCCAATGGTTTTGATCATCCATTCCCTCATGGCAGGCATGGTGCTGCCACTGATTCGGTACCTCTCCCCAGTAAACTCCACATGGCCATCTTTGTTGACAAAGAACTTGGAGTCTTTGTAGCCCCAGCCATTCCACTTCAAAAGTTCTTGTCTGTAGACAAAAAAAAACGAAGAAAGAAAAGGGGGAGAGGAAGATAGAAAAGGAGAACAGAGAGAGGGAAATACAGATAGGTAACAGAGAGAAAGAGTGGCGAATTAAGTAACAAAATGAGGCTTAAAGTAGATCTCTGAATGATATAGATCATGACATCGGAGAGAAGGTATAAAATATTACATATGAAAAGAATTAACAGTAATAACACTATTATATACACTGTTTTAAGTCTAGTTCTGTTTTTTACGTGAAATTACTTAAAAGGCACCATTTGATGAAATAAATGAAGAAATTCCTTAGATTTTATAGAACAAAATAGGTTGCTTTATAAATGCAGCCACTCACAAACACCTATATTATAATAATTGCTGGTTTTTATTGACAAAATGACTGTAACCAGATTCAATACGAAACTGCACAAAATCAAATATTGTGATGGTAACTGTAAATATCATCTCCTCAACATGTGAATGGAAGAATAGTATCATTTTTATAAGAAAATTTTTTTGAAATAGAAAAAAAAATGTGCATGAAATCGTCTACTGCGCTACAACTAATGACCTTTTGAGAATTGCTCATATTTCTCCAATTACAATAAGTTGCAAGATTTGGAAATTCTCCAGTGAAAATTTGCATTTGTGTCATTGAAGTATATAACATTAAAAACTATCTTGATTAACTACTCCACTACATATTGACACCTCAGTTTTAATTTGATCTATGTCCACATGAAGTAGTTTTGAGAAAATGGCTTTTAAACTTTCTTTCACCTTATACTCTTATGTTAGACATAGACTGAATGTATGAGAACTAGACCCATTTTGTTTGACTGTTAGTTCTAAAATTCACAGGCTATATAGATCTAGAGTCTAGATGTTTTTAGGGGATGAAAATTGACGCTAGCTCTAATTTTCTTGAAAGTGGATATAGAACAAATGAAAATTGAGGCCTCCATAAATCTCAATCTGGTTTTCTATTTATCCACTATCTTTTATTTCTTTCAAAATTAGAATTTAGATTTAGATTCCAGTTTTAGATCTAGATCCCAATCTCTGATCTCATGTAGCCTACTCTCACCCTGACTACACTTAATAATTTACTTTCTAATAAAATATTTTTTTAAAAAAGGGGGGGAAGGACAAACTAGATCTACATACAATCTATCTGGACAAAAATAAAAGTTTGAAAACAAATTTTCTATAAAAACACGTTACTAAGCTAGCCTATTAATTTTTAGTCGCAATTGCTCAAATTAAAAAAAAAATGAATATATGGGGACCATTCCATTTTGATAACGGCTAGGTTATTCCTGGTTGCAGGAAAATTTAGTGTGTTGAGATAACATCTGTCATCTAGATGAATTGTAAAATTTAGATCAAGATGTAGATCTAGATCTAGATTGGATTTATAGGTGGCTACCTATGTTGGGTAGCCGGTGTTCGATCAAAATAATCTAGAGATAGATTCTAAGTTACTAAGAGTGCAGAAAATGATTTCCTTTGAAGAATGACTTAATTTTGGATATATTAACCTTCTTTTAGGAATGGTTGGTGGCTCCGGATCTAAAGCCCCACTGTTGTTCTTAGAAGCGGCTGCGCAATTCTTTGTCTCCAACTGCTGGTCCATCTTATTTACTATGTCTGAATTCTGTCTGCTAGGTTTGTTCGTCGCCATGTTGAGTACGTAAGTTTTGAAGAGTTACCGACCGTTGACCGTCACGCCACGGGCAGTCAAAGTTCAAGGTTCGTGCTCTCCTTTTTTTTTTTTTTTTTTTTGAGGTCAAAATTTTTTTTATACCCAATTAGATCACAATTCTAGGTCAGTTCAATCTTGCACGTTCCAGATTCAGATAATTTCGTAGAACAGGCATAAGCCGATTACCTTATTAAAAAAAAAAGAAAGTTTGTATATCGAACCATTAACCTTAGAGAAAACAAAATCGAGTCAAATGAATGTTATGACACCGCTTTTATTGTTGGCCTCTTTCCAAGCCAAATGTCACAGTGTACCAGGACATTCTTTTCTAAGCTCTGTAAATTAAGCTTAATCCCTTGCCATAATTTCTGCAGTCAATTATGTCACTGGTTATATAACGGGATCGTTAATAATTCATGAGAATCCCCAAAACGCATGATTATTGTATAAAGTGGCAGGAGTTAAGATTATCTCGACTGATGAAGTAGTCAACCTAGAGTTATGTGATTTTTACGAAGGTTTCAATAAATACAATGCGCATAACTTTAACTGATATAATGAACTACATGTAGTAAACTTTTTAATCTGCCCTATGCCCAAGTTTAGCTGTCCATTCTTCTTACCTACATTTTAGATAATTTTCATCTCTTCTTCACACCACAAACACAATAAGCAACTGACCTCAGGTGATTATGCTTATTTCCAAAACTCGACACTTTTTTTTTTTAACCCCAGCTTTTAGTTAAATCCTCAAAG
The DNA here is from genome assembly GCA_033675545.1 of Elysia crispata. Taxonomy (NCBI): domain Eukaryota; kingdom Metazoa; phylum Mollusca; class Gastropoda; family Plakobranchidae; genus Elysia; species Elysia crispata. Next base: position 55,233 of record JAWDGP010004479.1, read on the forward strand.
ATGTTGCAGTTGTGGTATAAAAAGAAATTGTCCTTCCCCTTCCCCTGTCTTAACTCCCTAAACGTAAAAGAAGGCTATTTTTTCCCTTCCAAAATGGAACATCGACAATAAGCAAAAGAATACGTGAACAAAACAAATCCCTTCCACCTGCGAGGCGAGGTAAGCTTGTTTATATATTAAATCAGACTTCTGATTATGTTAACCTCCCTTTAAAACCTTCGGGTTATTTCAGAGAACTTTACTTCACTAACAGCACTTAACAGTAATGAGCGTTATGACTGCTCCGACTTGCATCACGATGAAATCCACATAACTTAAGTATGACCAAACATGGTCTAATAAGTAGCGTTAACTGCAACGTATTATGTAGTACATGGCACGAGTATGTACTTCACAGTGAAAAGAGGAAGAAAAACAAAGGTGAGACCGGGGGTATTTGAACTCTTGTCTCTGTGTTTTTGTGATCGTGACTAAAATTTTGAAACATTTTTATCAGATCCATCCATCTCTCTCTCTTTCTCTCTCTCTCTCTCTCTCTCTCTCTCTCTCTCTCTCTCTCTCTCTCTCTCTCTCTCTCTCTCTCTCTCTCTCTCTCTCTCACACTGGGCACTCATTAAATTGAGGCTTGGGGTCTCCCAAATAAATTGTCATCTATACAAATTCAGTCCTAACAAAACATTATTGAATTGTCGGTTTTGTACAACAGAAGAAGAAAATGAGTTTCATATTTTATTCGTTTGTCCAATCTATGAAGATTTGCGCCTTAATACTGTATCCTCAAAATTTATGTCAAAACGTAGCAAAAATACATTGTCCATCTTAATAGCGAGCAACTATATTTCGGTTGCAAAATTTTTGACTTATGTATTTTCGAGAAGAAAAAAACTGTTGAAGACGGAGAGAGTGCAAGATGAGTAGTATAGAATATGTTGTTTCTTTTTTTTTTTTTTTTTTGTAAAAATTTGTTGGCATTGTACATTTTGTATTCTTATTTCATATTTGTAATGGGCAGGTAGTCCGACAATTAAACCTCATTCAATTCAATTCAATTCTCTCTCTCTCTCTCTCTCTCTCTCTCTCTCTCTCTCTCTCTCTCTCTCTCTCTCTCTCTCTCTCTCTCTCTCTCTCTCTCTCTCTCACTCTTTTGTAATAAATCGTTCTCTTTTCCTTTTCTGTGAATGTGTGCCTATCTTTCTTGCTGAATATACTGTGTATATTTTTGCATATTAAACTGTCACTTCTCTGCCAGGTTATGTGTTAAAATGAAGGCGATGTGAGAAAAAGAGCACAGATCATATCAAGATCAGGAAAAAAATGCTCTACTCAGCAATGAAAAGGAAAAAAGAGAGATAGTGAAGAAGAAGAAGAAGAAGAAGAAGAAGAAGAAGAAGAAGAAGAAGAAGAAGAAGAAGAAGAAGAAGAAGAAGAAGAAGAAGAAGAAGAAGAAGAAGAAGAAGAAGAAGAAGAAGATTGGCCGGGCGCAGTATTACTAGTAGGGTGATTTTATGACTAGAGAGAATGGATCTAGTAATCCTTTAAGGTATGACAGCAGAGCTCGCGATCACAAATTGGTTTGGTTCCACCAGAGAGTGAATTACTAGTTACAGGTTCCCCTCATCTGCAGCTGTCTCCACTCTCGTTGCTTGTTTTGGTTCAGATGGCCCGCTATAAATAGGCTCAAACGAGGCCTTGACCTCATGGAGCTCTGAAAAGGAAGATCATAGCCTGGCATAACTTAAGCTGTGGAGTTACTGGTGTAAGCTGTTATGTTGGTAGTGAGAGAACAGTTTTCGTTCAATAGAAGATTTAGATCTAGATTTAGATTTGCGGTTTAGTCATACAGGTCAGTTTATGAGTTTATTACTTTATTGACCCTCTTACATCTAGGTTTGTGTACTCTCACTAATTTCCATAGCTCTAAACAGCGAGAAATGTGCCTGTGTTACAGTCAATTATTTACATGCCGCGTATTCCAAGTGTTGTTTATATTGGAATCAAGCGTGTGGTTTTAGAAGAGCGAGCAGTTTTAGATTATTCGGACAAGAATAATTTTACTTTTTTTTTTTTAGAGATATGGGGTTTGCGAAAAAAAAAAAAAGGGAATACTACACGAATCAAATGAACATTTAGACTACCAGATTATATTGTACGTTTATGTTGTATTTCAATCCATCACCGCCAACACTAAGTTCCGATTTTCCTATCAGCCGCGCTTTGTTTAACTATTACTTGGTACCGTTGAGTTGTTTATCGCTAGTGCCACCAAATCTTCCATGTGTAACCATGTGAATCAAGTGCACATTACAAAAACATAGTCCAAAATGAAGCACATTAATTTTACTGGAACATGTTTCTTTTACGCTCCGCTGATATTCAGCACTCACTCCTCTCAACCATAACCCATTGTGCTGAATGCGCGCCAAATTCGAGGCGTCTAGCATACTATGGTTATAAAACTGTAGTGCACATCGGGGCTTGCCACAGAACAGGCCGAGTAGCCAAAACAAGCGATCCTTTGCAGTGAGTGTAAAAAATAAGTCATATTATTGAACTGTTTGGGAGAATAAGGAGAGGTAAATATTTTTGTCGTGTGGCCCTGTGGGCTGAGCTAACAGTGCTTTCGGAGCCCAGTTCCGTTTCAACTTTGCTTAAAAGTAAAAATAGGTTACTATAACTCGATGCAAAAGTTGTTTTTTTTTTATTCGGTGACTTGGCCTATTTTAGGAAGCCTGTAGTTAATATACCAGTTAGAGTCTACACTCTCTAGATTTGCCAGTTAGAGTCTATATCTACACTCTCTAGATTGTTTACCATTAGCATTTAAACGCGATAGGTAGAACCATTACTTAGGCAACAACTTCATTATTTTGCCTCTTTATGTGAATATTACATTTCCTAAATCAATTTTATCCCGGACCAGGGTAGGACAATTTGATGAATGGGAAAAAGATGAGACCTATGCCCCTCCTCCCCCCCCCCACAGTCTTTCAGACTGTGGACCTCAGTTGATTAGTTCTGCGCTTGCCTTTTTTCCCAATGTTTCAGGAATTTTTTCCACTCAGTTTTTAGCTTGCATGCAGTTTTAGCGAATGCCATACATAATAAAAGAAAGAAACGTCAAACTGAGTCCTTTTTTCGTTAGGGAAAATACATAATTTTTTTTCGTTTACTTCAACTATGAAAAGTTGGTAAGTTACCAGTAATTATAAAAGCACTGTCTTTAAATCATGACATGAATTTGTTAGTTCTGCGTTCATTTCTGTCTATAGGCACGCTATAAACTCGATAGGTTATGTTCGGTTTTCTATTTCCGATGATTAAAATCTAGACCCAAGATTTAAATTAGATAACAATGACGCGTCGCGGGGCAAGAGAAGACCCTGACTGGGTACCAGACATGGATGGCGAAGATTATGCTGATGATGAGGTGAGACTGATGAAGTAACTTGTAAGGTTTTCCCCTTATCAGAATCAAATATAACGTAAACACTCAACTGTACTGCATGTACTACAACACTGTTTACATTATTATTATTATTATTATTATTATTATTATTATTATTATTATTATTATTATTATTATTATTATTATTATTATTATTATTATTATTATTATTAGTAGTAGTAGTAGTAGTAGTAGTAGTAGTAGTAGTAGCAGCAGCAGCAGCAGCAGCAGCAGTAGTAGTAGTAGTAGTAGTAGTAGTAGTAGTAGTAGTAGTAGTAGTAGTAGTAGTAGTAGTAGTAGTAGTAGTAGTAGTAGTAGTAGTAGTAGTAGTAGTAGTAGTAGTAGTAGTAGTAGTAGTAGTAGTAGTATCATCCTTATTGCTGCTGCTGTTACTATTGCTTCTACTACTACTACTACTACTACTACTACTACTACTACTACTACTACTACTACTACTACTACTACTACTACTACTACTACTACTACTACCACTTTATCTTCATATTCTAGGCTACTAGGAGTACTAGCTTACTAATAGGCTACTACTAAATCACCATCAATTACATTGAGTGCTGATGATACGTTTGTTAATTTCGTTTCCATTCTAAGCCCACGCCGAAGCGGAATAAGCCTAATTCATCTGCTGAACCTAGTGGAAGTGAACCCAAAGAGAATCGCCATGAAGTGGCGAAAGAAGCTGGCGCTGTTTCCAGTTTGGTAAAAGGTAAGCCAAGATCTAAGCCTAGTGTAGAAATCTACATAAAGTAGTTGGCAATTAAACCTCGAAAAGATTATTATCATCATCATCATCATCATTCTTCTTCTTCTTCTTCTTCTTCTTCTTCTTCTTCTTCTTCTTCTTCTTCTTCTTCTTCTTCTTCTTCTTCTTCTTCTTCTTCTTCTTCTTCTTCTTCGTTATTATTATTATTATTATTATTATTATTATTATTATTATTATTATTATTATTATTATTATTATTATTATTATTATTATTGTTGTTGTTGTTGTTGTTGTTGTTGTTGTTGTTCTGCTCCTTATTATGCGTAAAGATCTGTGGATCTATCGAGTGGTCCAGGACTCCATAGTCTAAGTTTTATTGTTCTGACCTTGTGTCAAGTCAGGCCGTTTATAGCTTGGGTCCATTGTATCGCAGCTGTGTCTGGCTTCCTCTCTCCTGACTGCCGCCCTGGAAACTATGACCAGTGGCCTGCATCGCCGTTGACCCTAACTGTTGACCATGCCTTAACCTGTTGAGATCTTTTGTATCCTAAAGGTTTGGTGAAAAAAGCAAGCACACGCGTGTATGAAATTAAAAAAAAATTTTGTTGTGCGAACCATAGAACTGAAAGGCAATTTGGCTCTACCACATTATATTTCCGTGTACTCAATAGAAATGGTTTGAGTATGGTATTTTTTTTTCCTTAAACGTGGTTGTCATTCACCCTCTTTATATAATGCCGTTTTTATATAAAGGGTTTCCATCATTCTAGATGCGACAGAAATACTAAAATGTACAAACAAAAGCTGACCTTAAAACATATGCTGGAGGAGGTATGTGTCTATGTAAATTCAAAATGCTGCAATTAAAAAAAATCGAAAAAAATTATAAAGCACAGTGATCCACGTATTGAAATCGTAACTGTGTCGGCACGACCTTAATAATTCATCTAGAGGTTGTTCTTCTTGTCAGTGGCTAACGTGTACATACCACCTAGTGCAAAAAGTAAACAATCCCTTGAGTTGTTAACAGATCTTTCTACACGACCTCTACAGCCAAGCACCTGTTGCCGTAGGTATGTGACGTGTACCACCAGAGGAGAAGCAACTTTAGATGGATTTTATTCAGATCTATGCAAGAGGAGACGACACCAGCTATCTGGTGTGTGGGCCCAAGGCAAACTCGACCATTGCCTCATCCCACTCAAATCTAAATACAGGCCCATAGTTCAGAGGACGAAGCAGAAACGAAAACTTAAACGATCAGGGCCACCCCAGGCATGCGGCAAACAATCATGCCTTTCTGGATACTCCAGACTGATCTGTGTTTGTCAACAGTATACAGAATGTGAGCGAACTTGCAAGACATTATTTGTAATTAATTTTTGGGCTGAGACAAAATACCCCAGTCCTCCCTTAAAAAATAAATAAATAAAAGAAAATGAATAAATAAATAAATAAATAATCATAAAAACAAAAAAGGCAAAAATGAATTGAAATAAAAACAATCAAAATATTTTCTAACAACAAACCATGAGTAACAAAACAAATAAATACACTGGAAGAAAGACTGAAGAGTGTGAATGAACAAATTGTTCTGAAAGAAGATGAGATATGCAGTTTTTTAATGAAAGAATGGAACCATATAAAGCCTCGGGGCCAGGTGGTGTGAGACCAAGAGTTCTAAAAAAGTTGGGCCGAGGAATTGTCCGGCGTCGTTAGTACAATATTTAATATGTCTCTTAACTAATGTACAGTATCAGAGGTATGGAAAACATCATGTGTTTTTCCAGTGCCCCCCCCCCCCTCCTCCCCCCCCCCAAAAAAAAACTGTAAACAACATGAACGATTTACGTCCTGTCGCTCTAGCATCTTGCGTTATGAAAGTTTTTGAAAAAATGTCGCATGCCTCATAATTATTAACAAAATCGTTGGCAATTTCTTGGATCCTAACCAATATGCTAGTAAAACAAAAAGAGGTATAGATGACACAATGCTTCATGTTTTAAATAATATAATATAACTAAAGACGAGGTCAGCTAGTCACTCAATCTCCATTCTCCCAAAATCTATCTTTACACTATTCAATGTTAAATAGAAAATGGAAAGACTGGATGTAAATACTATTACTAGGCTTACAGAAAACTAAGTGCAATATCTTTTTTATATTTTATCTTAAATCTTATACGTTATATCAATGGTACTCTTCAAGCTTTAAAATGTGGTTTTAAAAACAAAAATATACCATTATTATTAATATAGACTATTTATTTATTAGTTACAATCTTTACAAGGTAAAGACTGTCACACTGTCACCTTTTCTCCGTAACGTTTGTGATAATATCTTATCTTACTTTGATGAGGCGGTTTTCCAAATTTCGAAGCTCTTGTATTTTCTCCCATTGGCCGCTTCACGTGCGAGTCATGTCTTCAGGAGACTGGCGCCAAATGGTTCAGCCAAAATAATACTGATTCCATAGAGGAATTGCTTCGGTTGGCCCTCACCAATGCATAAGTCACAGCGTTTTAATTTACGAGTCTGCACTGAATATGCCTCTATTTTTTTCATTTCGTGATGTTGAATTATAATCAACCATTCTGTAAAATAAAAGAATCGAGAGGGAGATAAAAACCACAAATGTATATAACATACACACATTATTCTGTAGAATAACTAAAGAGAAAGAGGCGAACTATTTTGGCCCTATTTGAAATGTTATCGCTTTAAGCAGAAGGCCAATACATGGGGAAATTTTACACGCCATCTATATTCACTTGCGTGGGTGAGGTTCTTGATTCGGTCGAAAGAGTAGGACATACTCAAATACTGAGTTTTTTGTTTTTTAAATCCAGACCAAAGCGCAAGACAGTTTTCGAAATTATCTCATCAAAGCATTTTCATCTCCAAGTGTCGCTTATTTCTTCCTTCCCTGCTTTCTATACCTAAATCTTGAGAAATGAAACTGGGAAGACAAGGTCAAAATTGTACTGGGGACTTAGGGCGCCTCAAAGAATATAGATGGGGATTTGCAATGGGTATTTACGGAACTATCGTCTTCTTTTTCCAAAGATGTTTCTTTCTCTGACACCAGGTGGCGTGGAGGGTATAGCGAACCCTCCCCTGAAGATTGCCTCCTTCAACATCCAAGTGTTCGGCGAGAGAAAGATGGACAGAGAATCCGTTATGGCTACACTTCTGAAGGTATAGAAAGTTTGGGAAAAATTCCAATCAATTCGGCATTTTTTCCCATTGTTATTGTTTCAGCAGATTTCTGTGCGCCAAGTTTTATCTTTCTCCACAGATAACTTCAATGGTTATGGAGCTAAAACTTTATTTCTTAATACTCCGTTAATCAAGGCCACCCCATTCATTGCTCACTGCTCGATTGTTAAGGCAATTTTTCCACGTTGGTTGGGAACACAATGTCACCGATGGCTTTTTTCTCCTTACCTTTCTTTTATTAATAGATGTAGGTTTATCTTGATTTATGCTTGTTAATTATTGCATTGTCTTGCATTGACTCTTAATTTAAAAATTATCTTGTATGAACTATCGAGAAATGTTTCAAGCATACTTACTACATCCAGTCAAAATAATATTTTTTAAAAAGTTTTTTGACGTTGAAAAAATCCAAGAGGCTCTGTTCAAAGTGATAAAATTGATCAGGAGATCATACAAAAATGCGGGTTACCAAAATTAAATCATGTCTAATTGGTTTTGTTTTCTCTTCCTAAAGATTCTGCAGAGATATGACCTGGTTCTGATCCTAGAGATCCGGGACAGCTCAGAGACGGCCTTCCCAGAGTTGGTGCAAGAATGCAACAAGTACGTCCGCGCTGTTGGTTGCGTTGGGATGTTCGATCCTTAGTTTCATTTTCATGGGGAAATAATGGTGAGCTCAGTAAGGTGTAGTTAAATGAGCTGGATTTAAAATGACGCGAACCGTTAAGCTGGAAGGAAGGCTATAGGCGCATTCACAACGGTCACGAAGGTAATGATTTAAAAAAAAAAAAAAGGCTAAGTGCTTCAACCACCAACCTCTCGCCCAAACTCTTTCTACGATGAGGAATGATGACGATGAAGATGGTGAGGATGATGATGATGATGATGATGATGCCGTGTACACAATACTTAATTTGATGATAATAATAAAGAGGGTAATTAGGATGAAAGTTATGGTAGGGATTTTTATAATATTTAACATAATGTTTGAAGATGACAATACTCTGAATTACTTAAGGTTAAAAATCTTGATCACTATTTGATGATAACTAAGGTGGGGTTATTATAGTGTTTTTGTCTGGTAATTCATTTTCTCCAAAATCACATGATACAATAGGATGAGAAACAGGGTCTTTTTCTTTAATTGAATGAATTAATTATCGTGTGGCTTTGAATTGATTAAGGATCATGAGGATATAGACAAATAGAAAAATATTGCTTATTTAGAAGTTTTTGGTTTTTATGTCACATTTGATTAGTTACAAACTTTTTAAATGAGACCAATCTCTTCCTCATATAAAATCATTGCTATAATAATTGTTCCAACCTTACTTCTTCTACAGGGAGAGCCCAGAGAATCCATTTGCTTTTGTTGTGAGTGCCAGATTGGGGAGAACCAGCAGTAAAGAGCAATATGGTTTTATGTACAGGTATTAAATAATAAAGCTCTTTTGCTCTCCTATGCTTTTCTTTATATCCTACTTACATTGTGGTCTGATAAAATCAGAAAAGAAGGGCTGTATAAAGATATAAAGGAAATAACTAGTCATTACAACATTGAACAATTCAGACCTTCACTATAACTACTGTTGACTGCGAATTGCTACAAGACAAACACGAATTCACTTCTCTTCTCTCTCTGTCTGTGTAATGTTCTTGCACTTACAGTACAGTATGAATAGTAAACTCTCTGTCCAAGTCACTACGTCAGTTAGATATAAGAATATTAAACTACATATAGTATTGTTGTTAGAAATTTTAAATAGAAGTAAAAGCAATAATAGTAGTGAAAGCCGCAGTGACAGTAGTAGTTGTTGTTGCAGCAGCAACAGCACTAGTAGTTGGGTCAGGTATAGTAACAGATATTATTTGATAGTGGAAAAGTGTAACTAAGGGAGGGAGATATTATGTAGAAGTGCTGGAATGATAATATTATGTCTGTAGTCACGTAGTTTTATCTCACCCCATTTCTTCCTCTCCCTTTCTCCGGATATCTTCACCCCTCTCTCTCCCCAGAACCAAAAAGCTTGAAGTCCACTCAACGTATCAGTTTGACGATGGTGATGATGATGGTACAGACATGTTTCAGAGAGAGCCTTTTGCTGTCCGTTTCCGCTGCCCAAGCACAGGTGAAAAGGAACCCCACTCTCTCTCTCTTTTTATATCTGCCTATTGTTATGATGAATTTTTGTTTCATTTATTTACAGAAAAGCATATCCAACTTTATCTAGTTTTTTTTTTTTTTCTGACAGTGAAGCTGATTTCACATGGAATATAGTTTACAAACCATACCACCCCGATTAAGAAAAATTGGCAATGACAGAAAATTCAATTGAAATGGTTTCACTTCAGTTACATGTTGTATGTCACAGCAATGCTATT
>JAWDGP010004479.1:70000-102500 GCA_033675545.1 Elysia crispata
TAGCTAACTTAAAAAAAAATTTTTTTTACAGGCTAGCCGTTTCATTTCTGATCTTTGTACAAATTAATCTGGGTGATTCAACGAAGATCTTCATAAATTGCTTACCAGCTGGCTGACTTTGGCTGATTACCTTTCATATCTTATCATTACAGTTTATGTCACTTTTATCTCGCACAGTGAACAAGTGTCTTCAGAAACAGTTTAGCAGCTCTCTGTCTGTGACTATTGATCAAAAAACAGTTTATGTCACTTTTATCTCGCACAGTGAACAAGTGTCTTCAGAAACAGTTTAGCAGCTCTCTGTCTGTGACTATTGATCAAAAAACAGTTTATGTCACTTTTTATCTCGCTCAGTGAACAAGTGTCTTCAGAGACAGTTTAGCAGCTTTCTGTCTGTGACTATTGATAAAAAAACAGTTTATGTCACTTTTTATCTCGCACAGTGAACAAGTGTCTTCAGAAACAGTTTAGCAGCTTTCTGTCTGTGACTATTGATCAAAAAACAGTTTATGTACTTTTTATCTTGCACAGTGAACAAGTGTCTTCAGAAACAGTTTAGCAGCTCTCTGTCTGTGACTATTGATCAAAAAACAGTTTATGTCACTTTTTATCTCGCACAGTGAACAAGTGTCTTCAGAAACAGTTTAGCAGCTCTCTCTCTGTGACTATTGATCAAAAAACACCAGTGGAGAGGGAGCATGATGTTCGCAAGATCTACCGGGCAAGTGAGGGCACTGAATCAGCATACTTCACCAGCCATGTCAAGTATGACGACTCACGCATGCTAGAAGTTATTGCGAAACGTGAGAATGTAGACAGTGTTATATCTGCTCTACATGAGTTTCAGGTAAGACTTTATGTTAATATAGGGTCGAGCTTATCCTCGTTACTACAAAGTGATAACTTTACAGTATTTTCTTTTGTCATTGACCAAAACCCAACAGGAGTGAAAAGGCAAGAGCCTATACCTATGCATGCACAAAGTCCGTTTTGAAGCCTTGGCAAAACTTGGAGATAGTCAGGGTTGTTATGATTTAAGTTGTTATTCTGATACCTTTTAGACAAGGGAGACAATAATTATGTTCTCCAACCTTTAAAAACAGTCTGTTCAAAATCTCAGCTGATTCTGAAGAGCCACAGGAGCTTAAATAGCATGGTTTTTTTTTACCTCTGGTTCTATATCAGTAAGATGAAGCCGCAAGTTTCACCGAAAGGAAGGAAATCATCCTAGTCTCCTGTATTTTTTTCTTAGACCTGAGCATATACCTTGCCAGTTGAGTCGCAAGGGTTTCTTTCCGTTCAGTTAGAATCTGAATAGCATATGCTAAAAACACAAATTTGAGCACTGTTCACCCTTCTTGGGCACATACGTCTCCAGCGTTTAGAAAAGGTATGAAGAATTAGCAAAATCTTGCTTACAAAGAATTATCAAAGTCTTGCTTTCATTTTGTTATATTAACTTTGAAATTAGTCTTTAATGAACAAAAATGTTTTGTCACTCCTATTCTTTTGAAAATTTTTTAAAGACAGTAATTGAACAGATCATTTACCACCTATTAAAAATTTTGTTTTCCTCCCCAGAAATAAAACCCTTGTATCAAAAGAATTAGTGATTTTGCCAAACCAGGAAGTCAGCCCAACTAAAGATATGATTGCTTTGTATTATTGCATCTTTTAAAAAAAACACCTCTATCCTGACTATTAACTTATTATCTAAAGATCATACTTCTTACAAAAAAACTTGTGAAGATGAAGAATAATTTCCATGAAAGACGTGAAATAAAATGTTACATAGTGTTGAATTTGTTTTGCTGAAAATTGCCACCGTTTTGATATTTTAGCGCCGCAAGAAACAATATTCAGCATCCTGTTTGAAAAAACCCAATTAATTTTATATTTAATTGTTTCCCTATGCGTTGTTTTAATGCAAGTATGGATTAGGCATTTTTAAAGTTGGTACTCTTGAAGTGCAGGGCTGCCAATCTCTATTTGTTGAAATGATGAATAAAAGGTAAATCATTTAATGAAAATTATAGATCTTGGTGATAATATTTGCAGTACAGAGACTTTCATAGAAAGGGATTTTATTCTTCTCTCAAATTCTCAGTGTTGAATAGGATATATCATATTTTTCCTCTCCTTTACAGATGCTGGGATCAGAAGGGGAGAGAAATAATAGGCATATGGCCAAATGATAATAATAATGATAAACCATATGAGGCGTTGCCATAATCATTCATCCTTACTGTTTTAAATTTACACTGCTTAGAATAGTTGAATTTTAAATGAAGGAATTCCTTTTTTATCACAACTTGTATAAAAAAGACTTTGAAAAGACACAACAATTTAGCATGCAGTGTTAAAAAGTAAATCAAGTTAATCATTGTTTAAAATCACCGAAGTGTTATTTCTGCATGCATTGAAAACATAAGTAAAGTATGTTTTTGTAATACTTTACCACACAGAGCCTTTCAAAATTCTTTGTATACTCCCCAGACTGCCTTTCCAAATGTGCTACAAGAAGAGACCATACAGATGGTCCAAGCCTACATAGAAGGGAGCTCACTGTTTTCGCCCCCCTCTGACCCTAAACATCCTTACATATATGGACTTGATGTTGACCAAGACGACATGACAGAAGCATCAGATGATGTTTGCAAAAGACGCGGCTCAATCAATGTGACAGTAACAACCAGACTACAAGAGCCTTTGACCCTCAGTGTCACTGTGTCTATGAGAATGAGCAAGAGCTGAGTGATGTCATTTCTATAAATAGAGAAAAGTTAATGTTGTTAATAGAAATATAGTACTGCAATTGTGTATTCTTTCTCATTGATATGAGAGTAGAAAAAGATATTTCTTAAGGATAAGCACTTATTGAATACAACAAGTTCATTTTAAAAGGCATTTTTACAATTCATTAATCATAGTATGGACCAAGCAATTGTTGAATGATATTTTCTGTGACAAAGGGCATTATGGTTGATACAATCATGCTAATATTTTATTTTCTATCCATTGGCTTATACATTGAATCTTGCAAACAACCACCTTTAATTCAGCAAACTCTTCAACTTGTTTTTTTTATTTTTATCTTTTTTTCTTGTAATTTGAATTTCATACAATGAGCTCACACTGGATAAAGTTTTGCATTTAAAAAAAACTTTAATCTTTAATTCAATCGTATTTCAACAACCCCAAAATTACAAAAAAGCACAAGTACAATCTGAAACAAAATCTTCTTGCCCGTAATTTTCTGAAAAGTTTATATCTTAAAAAAGGAGGCTATATAATGATGAAGTATGTAGTACTTATTATCTACTGCCCTTGGTGTAAAACTTGTCTTCAACGAATATCCAATCCAGAGAAAATTTCACCCTGTCCAAGCTGATTTATTAAGTTTTAGATTCTCTGTAGGGTTGTGATACTCAAAGTCGCTTCAAGAGTGCCATAGCATGTGCATGGGCTTTATGTTATTTGATGGATATTTTATCCATGCATTTTTTTTTTGGTTTTTTTTTTTTTGAAATTTTAATTTAGTTTGACATGGCAAAGGGCATTTTGTTTTTCAAATATCTTGCTTAGGGAATTTCTCAGATATTAAGACGAGGATTCTATCTTGGAGCCATTAGAGTCATTGTATTCATGTAACTCTAGATAGATGTGTCCTATGATAATTACTTCTGTCCATTTTATTTTAAAATTTGTTGGAAAGGTGATTCAAAGCCATGGCACCTTCTTGCAAAACCTATCTCTCAATATTTAATGTAAAATAAATTAGGTCTTGCCATTTTTTAATGATTATATTTAGTAGTTTTTTTTGTTTTGTTTTTTTGGGGGGGGGTGTTGTTTATTTTATTATTGAGCAAATTGTAAGATCTATGCAAATCATAATTTATTCAATGTAGGCTTACAAGCTTTAGAAAGTTAAAATTTTATTGTGAAAAGACATTAACCCACTCTTTCTCTCAATCTCTCTCTCTGACTCTCTCCCTCCCTCTCTGTCTGTCTGTCTGTCTGTCTGTTTGTTTCTGTCTGTCTCTGTCTGTCTGTCTGTCTGTCTGTCTGTCTGTCTCTCTCTCTCTCTCTCTCTCTCTCTCTCTCTCTCTCTCTCTCTCTCTCTCTCTCTCTCTCTCTCTCTCTCTCTGTGTCTTATTGAAATATTGATCATCTTTTTCAATGAACAAGATAGACTTTGGATAGCCATGATGAGGTCTAGGCTAACAGTATAAACCTCTCAATATTAATGAAATAAGAATGAATATCTTTGTTCACACTTATTCTTTTAAATTTTACAAAGCTTTAGAGGAATCTCAGAGAGTAAAGCTGTATCAATGTTAGATATATAGCATTGAAAAGATATTTTTCTTCACCTTTGTTGTGAATAGCGTGTCAGGTTGAGCTAAAAATACCTCATATTTTATTACCAAAAGTTTTACATCATTTTTATATTCAAGTTTAAAAATACAACTTTACTTTGTCATTTACACCTTGTTTACATTAAGGTATTACATTAAGATAACGATTTTGATTGTACAATGAATGTAACAACTGGCTTTTTGCTTCCTTTGTTGTGTAACTTTACTTAATGTTATCAGTTTGCCTACCTCTTCACTGTTACTAGCTGGACTTTTTTACCTATATCTGTACTTTTTTGTCTTTATTATATCATGAGGTTGTACCCTTATTTAAAAAATCATTCACCTTTAATATTCATGTCATAGACTTCAGCAAGCTTATAAGGCAGCGTTTTACCTCATCTTATGATTTTCTCGTACCGGTAACCTTTTTATTTTACTTGTAAAAATTAACTTTTGTGAAGTATGATTACTTAGCTGTATTTACCAATGAACAATATTATTCTCTATACCTTTTTTTGCTAGTTATTTCAAGAGGCAGAAATTCTACTCAGTGATTGAAATTACTTTATTTTGCCTCATGAGATATTTCTACCTCAGTTGAATAGATCATTCTGATTAAAATTACCATTACAATGCTCATGGTTAGGTCCCATCTTTTTCGATATATCATAAAGTTGTATCCATATTTAAAAAATTATTCATCACTAAATCTTCATGTTATATACCTCAGCAAGCTTCTAAGGCAGTGTTTTTTCGTATCTTCTGATTTTCTTGTACCGGTAACCTTTTAACAACACTTGTAAAAATTAACTTTTGTTGAGTAAGAATCTTTGGCTGTATTTAACAGTGAACACTATTATTCAATATTTTGTCTATTCAGGGATTGAAATTACTTCATTTTGCCTCATTTGGTAATTATACCTCAGTTGAATTGATTATTCTGATTAAAGTTACTATTATAATGCTCATGGCTGGGTCCTACCTATATCCTACCTCTTTCCAAGAACTCTGCATGTCTATTATTTACCTTACTAAAAATTCCTTGATGATTGTATAATGATGCCAGTGTAGTAAACAATAACTATGTAGTCCTGTGTAAACTTAAGGAGATCTTTTGATTAATTGCAAAGCCTGCCCAGGGATCTTTATTTTATTTTTATTATTATTATTATTATTATTATTATTATTATTATTATTATTATTATTATTATTATTATTATTATTATAATTATTATTATCCTTTTCAATTTCATGTATCAGATGAAATAAAAATGTGGATGTTTTTGAACATAGTTCCCCTTTTTGGATACTTTTATTAATATCGATCATGATATTGATGTAGATCATAATATTCATGTAGATCATAATCATTGACGTAGATCGTTATATTAGCTCATGCATCTTGAGGCCTGCTTTCTGGTTTGTGTGGTTCATCATTTGAAAGAAATATTGGATCGTTTATGTATCTCATTAGCTGGGTTGTTCGAAAATTGTGTCACTTTTACTTTTCTTACCAGATTTTTTTGTTTTAAAGAACTGGGAACGTTAAAGTGGCTGGTACTCATTTCAAAATGTCCTAGTTCCCGATGCTAGGAAAGGTATCTTCCATTCATTGTTACCAGTTTTTCTTTTCTTTTTTTCTTCTTAATCCAACCATTTTATGGCATCCAGAAATAATTCGGTATGCTTTCTCTTTCCTCCTCCCTCTCTCTTCTCTCTTTCTCTCTCTCTTTCTCTCTCTCTCTCTCTCTCTCTCTCTCTCTCTCTCTGTATTTCTCTCTCCTCTATCGTTCTATTCTTTCTTCTTTTTTTTTTCGCATCGCTATTCATTCCCATGCGTTGCTTCTTTCTCTCTCTCTCTCTCTCTCTCTCTCTCTCTCTCTCTCTCTCTCTCTCTCTCTCTCTCTCTCTTTTTTTTCTTCCATAATCTCTTTTGCCCTAGTGCTTTTCTGTCCTTCTGTCTTTCTGTCTATCTGTTTCATCTGTGTGTGGCTATATATAATACTTAATAAAAATGGAAATACGATATTATGAAGGCTGAGGTAAATATAGCGTGAATCACATGGCAGTTCCGTAAGAGAATCCGTGGCCATCTTCACAGTTAAAGAGAACACGTTTCCTCTTTACACCTTGTAAAGACCTCAGTGTTACCTCCACAGAGAAAAGACATCAAATTCCCATCATCCTCAGGATTACCCTCACAAGAAAAGCTAAGATCAAATCTCGTGAGTCTTCTAAAGACTCTCAGGCCTATCCTGTTAGATAAAGATAAAATCAGGAATTTTCCATCCGGCATGTAAGAGGTTTTAGAGCCCTCTGTACAATAAACGTCAACTTTCTGCCAGGCTTGTGAAAGCTACCTGATAACATCTACAGTTTAAGTTAACACCAAGTTTTTCTAAATACCATGAAAATTTGAGGGTTACCTCAATAATTGAAGGTACATACCTCGTATAAGATAAAGTTGTCGATAGGCTTGTGACAGATTTCAGTTATCTCAACAGGTAAATTATACGACCTTGACCCCCACCTTTCTTTGCCAGGGTACAGGGATGAAAGTGCTTGGGTTGAGATCAGTGTTTAGGCAACATTACCAGATACATGATTGTACAGGATAGATCATGAAGTAGCGATAGAGTTGGTTTCACTCAGCGTGTTCATTGGTAGCTTAAGTGTATTCCTAAACAAAAGTTCTGTCGTAAAAATATCGCCTAAATATAACCCAAAACAAACCAAAACAAACAAAAAAAAAAAAAAAAAAAAACATAAAGGAAAGATCTAAACGTCTCGGGATTTATCTAAAGGCTAACAGCCAGGTTTATTGATTCTACCAGCATACATGAAGGAAAAAAGGGAAATTTCTACTGTAACCAACAGCAACCGTGCCGCAGAGCAGCAAGAGCGACGCTGCCAGTTTGGATTTATTTACGTGACACGCTGGAAGGGAGAGAACAGATAAACTATAATAGTTATATACAATAGAGCAGAGATAGACCACGCTCAAACCGGCGTATTAAAATACATGTATACTATTACAGAATTACTTTTCCTACAATCAGTAATCACTCGTCAATATCACATTAAGTTCACACTTCGTTAGACAAAAATGACATAAGGAATGCATTCAGCAATAATCATACATTATTTACATTTTGACCTGAGGTGGAAAGCTACAGCAAGTCATTTTCTCGAGCTTTATTTTCCATGCCATGGGATTCAGAAGGGTTGTATTCAATAGCTTACAAATTGTTTTGCAGATGACACTAATTATACTAGCCCAATCGCTTGACGAACCTTCCTGAAGGCCCCGTCGTGTAGGCTTGCTGCCAACAGTATTGATGATGGTACTGGCCATAGCTCTTATCTACGGTGTGTTTTAATAAAGGTCACTTACAGAGGACAGTTATGTCTCACTATTTCTAGATCTGGTGCAAGGTGGTGTCAAGATTACAACAAAGCCGAGTTTCCACCAAGCGATACAGTGGATCTTATGAAATAAGGACCCGTCAAAAAAAACAAAACAAATCAAACCTGTAATTACGACTTAAATTTTAACAAGTGTATTTATATGCTGTTAATATTTAAACATCTCAGTGCCCCCCCCCCCCCTTTTTTTTTCCCCCACCCCCTTCCTTATGTGACCTGTTTTCCTTGCCAATTACACTGTCCCTTTATTATTTTTATTTTTTTTCAAAACTCAGTTTTTCCTACAATCGAATGTTCTTTCCTATTCAAACACCAACGACTGACACATTGAAATGGTTTCTGTTGCGCTTAGCAGAAATCGGCAGAAATCCGCAATTTCTACACGGCAAAATGAATTCAACATAGTACACATAAGTTAAAGAATTATGCTACTTAGTTACACGCATACTACAAGTTAACATTTCTTACAGCCTTTTTGCCGATTTTGACAACCCCCACCACCCCAAAAAAAACCCTCAACATATACACAGATATTTAATTTACAATTATATCGAACTGACATAATGAGAGTAACATTAATCTTTCTCTCTCTCTCTCTCTCTCTCTCTCTCTCTCTCTCTCTCTCTCTTTCTTTCTATCTGTCTTTCTCTCTCTCTCCCCCTTACTATTTCTTTCCTCGTCTTTTTCTCTCCATTTTTCCTTTTTCTTTCTTTATCTCTTCCTTACCCTCTGGCATTGTCTTTCTCTCGAAATCTCTATGTCTCCCCCTCTCTCTCTCTCTCTCTCTCTCTCTCTCTCTCTCTCACTCACTCACTCACTCTCTGTCTCTCATCACTATCAATGAAAAACTCACCGAACGATCCCATAATATTATCTTTGCCTTTTTACAATACATGAAGTCAAATGCAATATTAAAATCTGTTAGTTGAGAAGGAATCGGAGTATATTGTATGATGATATCACAGTGTCTACCTAGAGATTAACACTAGTGAAACTAGCTACTACAACTAGGCTCTACCAACACAACAGTGGAGACAAGCAAAGTACACAGGTCTAAGATCACGTGAAAATGTAGGTATGTAGCACACATGATTGATATAATTCTCTTCTACTTTCGTCTCGTCTTTGCTTTTTAAAGAATTGGTTTGCTATCACATTTGTAAGACATTGAAACATTAAGGAACGCAAATAATACTTGAAAATTTCATCCTTTCAATTTTTTAAACATGATATTTCCACGTATCTTTCCTAATTTTGGGCTGACAAAATAATTCAATTGTTTTACAAAGATGTAAAAATCAGGAGTTAACATTTGAAATTAGTCCCTATTCTCCACATGTTTAGAACTTAACTTCCTAGGGGTTGTGCCTTTGACTTGAAATAACTCATTATGAAGATTTTCAGATTCAAGCGTGAGAATCTTTTTTTTTTTTTTTAAATTTTCCTTTAGAGAACTGCAAAGTTATGTTTCAGAGTGGAATTTCTTTACAGTTTTATGCGCAGCTATTTTCTGTTCCTACGCCATCTCCGTGTTCAGCGGTTCTCACACTGTATTTTGGATGGCTCACGGAACTAAAAAAAATTCCCGCTCTATATTAAACATGTCGGTAATGGCCCTATTGAAGTCTTTGAGAAAACTTCTACGAGCTCTAATTTTGCATTAAACTAATCACAAATTGAAAAATAAATTCCAACCTAAGCAGAAGGATGGGAGAAAGAGTAAAGCTTCATAGTTCGAAGTCCAATACTGATTTAAGATTAGTTATTGGCATCAAGGGCCATAATCCTTATCAAAATCGTTGTTGGGCTGCTGTTTATAGATGCTAGTTGGCAGACGTGGAGGCTCAAACATGGTGATCTGATCAGCGTCGTAGCCCTGAAAAAATACCGGGAATAGTTAAATTACTCCCCCAATCAGGTTTAAAACATTTCCACACAATTATTTATACACCTAGGCCTATCCAGTTTATTCTATTCTTATTCAGTTGGCTGCTGGATCAGATTTTTTAAGCAATTCATGTCAAGAATTTTCTTCCCTTTTTTTTTTTTACAACTTTTAACTTTCTTATGTCCTAGGGAATGAATAAATAAGAAAAGAATGTGCAATTATAGTTTTACCTTTGGGAAAAAAAAGAATTGTAAAAAGTGTAAAAATATATATATCTAAACAAAATGTAAATTTGATATTCGTTTTAAGTATAATATTATTCTGAATGGTTCAATTTGTGCACACATTCTCTCACTTTTGTAGCATCACTTATGATTTATTATCGATTACATTGCGACTGCTGTGGCTATTTTCTGCGACTACTGAGGCAAGGACAGACTTACAGCATGCATGGGGTTCTTCTCCTGTCGACTGGCAGTACCAGCCGGACGACCTGAAACAGAGGTAAACAGTGAGAGGATAAATCAAAAAACCTATGGATATGACATGCTTTAGCATTTAACAGAGGTAAACAGTGAGAGGATAAATAAAAAAACTTATGGATATGACATGCTTTAGCATTTAACAGAGGTAAACAGTGAGAGGATAAATCAAAAAACCTATGGATATGACATGCTTTAGCATTTAACAGAGGTAAACAGTGAGAGGATAAATCAGAAAACCTATGGATATGACATGCTTTAGCATTTAACAGAGGTAAACTTACAGTAAAGGATAAATCAGAGAATCTATAGATATGACATGTTTTAACATTTTACAGAGGCAAACAGTAAAGGATAAATCAGAGAATCTATAGATATGACATGTTTTAACATTTAACAGAGGCAAACAGTAAAGGATAAATCAGAGAATCTATAGATATGACATGTTTTAACATTTAACAGAGGCAAACAGTGAGAGGATAAATCACAAAACCTACAAATCTGACATGTTTTAGTTTTTAACAGGGGCAAACAGTTAAAGAATAAATCACAGAACTTATAGATGTGGCATGTTTTAACATTTAACGGGGGCAAACAGTTAGAGGATAAATCACAGAATCTATAGATATGCCATGTTTTAGATTTAATTGGGGCAAACTGTTAAAGGATAAAACAGAGAACCTATACATCTGCCATTCTCTAGCATTTATATACAATTAAAACATGAGTGAAAACTACACAATTAATTTATTCAAAGCACTTCCTTTATGATTAACTGACTCATTAAAAAACGCTTCAGGTCAATTATTCCCTCTATTTCATTTCTTTATCTCCTTCCTCACCCTTCTCTCCACCCCTGCAACCCCTATGGTCACTTCTTACCACTGGACGGCTGTCCACCACGGACAGGTAATGTGGATGCTCCTTCGTAGGACGTCGCTCCATACTCTGTCACAAGAAGAGAAATAATAAAAAAGCCATGTCACTATGACAGAAAACTGTAGATTGCTTTGAGGACCCTTAACAGTCTGTTGATTTAACTTTGGACATTGAACCGCTATGGTAGTGAGAATCAACCAGAAATGAGGTCATTATGAAAAATTCAACTGTGGCTGAATGATATTTTAAGCTATCAGTCACCCTTCTTCACCACAACTGGGGACAAAAGCTTCCATACAGTAAAATAGCTTCAGGAACACAGACATTTAAAACCTACGATTCTCAAACGTTAGGCTTGATTATGCAGGAATTTTAGCTTTTCTTCAAATCAACCTCAGATTTTAAACTCTTCCGGTCGTTCCATGTCCTTTTGGAGTAAACATAGGGAGACTTGGAGACTCACCCTGTGGTCTGTCCCCTGCTAGACGGCTATTGGACAGGTCACGTGCGATCCCTGACGGAACTCCATGGGGCGCCAAGGTGGCGCTGTCTGAGAACAGATCCTGGGGCATCTGGCCGCCATGACTGAACAGGCCACGTTTCTATGGACAAACACAGAGTTGGTGGGATGGAATCACCTCCAAACAGAGACGCTATTCACATAGTTAGGCCGTTAACGTACCTAGTAAATCTGAGAACTTAAAGATACAAATATAACCAACATCCCCTGCCCCTATAAAAATGAATAGATAAATAAATGAAACACAATTAAGAACCGAATCTATGTAAATACATGTATAAGAAACGGAACAATGTTATTATTTTTTTCTTTTCCTTGTTAGTTTTTTTTTTATATTATGTGTTTTTTGGTTTTGTTTTGTTTTCTTCTCTTCCCAAGTTTATTTTCCTTCCGTATGTCTCTTTGTTCACCCCCCGCCCACAAACACACATCTCTCTCCCTCCCTCCCTCTCCCTCTCTGTCTCTCTGTCTCTAACTATCTCCTTCCCTATCTATGAATATAGAAATAAAGAAAGCAGTCAAACCACGTTAGAGGCTGAGACAGACGAAGCTAGATCTAAGGATCTAAAGATGCAACTGACTGAAAATAATGAAACACCGACAAATAAGACGAAAGACGTCAAAGGTGCAGGTTCGATCCCTGTTCATTCCATCTGTTCTTATGTTTTCACTTCTTTCGTCTTATTTGTAGGTCTCGAGCTAGATCTTGGTTTGTGGTTGATTTTTCTATACTACTTCCCTATCTCTCTCTCTCTCTCTCTCTCTCTCTCTCTCTCTCTCTCTCTCTCTCTCTCTCTCTCTCTCTCTCTCTCTCTCTCTCTCTCTCTCCCTCTCTCCCAACCCTTCCTCTTTCTTGTGATAAATAAGAAATAGTTCCTTACCTCGAGGAAAATGTTGAGGCCCATGTACAAAGCCAACACAATGATGCACGTGACACCGTAGATCCGAAATGTGACCACACTACCTGTAGTAGAAAACGCGAATCGTTCAATTAAACGGTATTTTTGCATGTTGCTAATAATAGAATGCTTATTACATTAACGTTAAACTTTAATGTATCTTAACTGAATGGCTCAGGTTATATAATTTATAGCAAGAGAAGAAATATTTTCCTGAGAAACCACAGAGCTTACTGCATTATAAAGGAGCGCCGGTGGCTGTGCAATTAGAACGAGCGTCCTGCTATCCACTTGAACCTTTTTCGGTTGATGAGTTCAAGTCTTTTTTTTAACAATTCCACGCTCAAAGGCGGAAATACGTTTCACATCCAAGAAAAAAAAAAACCTGAGATCAGCTGATCGCCGACGGGCTTTACCAAAACCAAACAAACCAGAGTAATATAGGTCCAAAAAGCTTTCTAACATAACTCACCGCAATGGGTAAACAATAAGTCTTAACACGGTTTCTTAAAACACACTTAATTGTTACCATTCATCCCATTGATTGCCTTTAATACCCCAGAATACTACTATAACTAGACCTCACCGTACTGGTTGACCATGACCCCCCCGAAGACGGCCCCACAACCCCTGCCCAGCCCGTGGTGCAGCCCCTGCAGTATCCCCTGGGCTGAGGACCTCAGTTCCACAGGGATGGCGTGAGTGATGTAGGCGCAGCAAGCAGCCCACACGGCGGCGTGGGTGAGCCCTGGGAGGTCGGAACCACAGCGGATGAAGTGGTTATCATTGGGAAATAGTAATAAAAAAAAGATAGAGAGGGAGAAGGGGGGATAAGAGATATATATATACTAAAGTCGAAAGCATGAATAAAATAAAAAAAAAAAAAAAAGCTACAGAAGTATGACAAAAATTGTGAAGTATTTGTAAAGTTTCGAGTTGCCTCTATTATTTCATCAATTAAAGGAATAAACCCTCTTGCCAGAGATTCACATAAAATAAACGAAATTTGATATGGGGAAATCCTAATTTAAATTAAATCAATATTTAAAACAGTTTGATGGTTGTATCTGTAGAGAACGTAAGATCAATTTATCAACATTTACAAAAAATTTGATGATTGTATCTGTAGAGAGCATAATATCAGTTTTGTGGTGGCCTGGGGTTTTTAGACTCCGGTGGTAAATATTGTTTTGAGCTAGAGGGCTTCAAACGGCTCAAACTTTTAAGCTTTTTCTGAACAATCATCCGTTTTTCTATCCTATCAATAACTGTAACTCTGCATGAAGACTTTCCCTAACTTAAAATGCGTTTTTTTTTTTTAGCTTCTCCTTCGCACCCTCGTGTTAAGTTTTGAACCATAATTCAGGCAAACGTTAACATATTTAAAAATTGAAACTGTTTACTGCAGAGTATTGATCAGGTTTCAGAAAGTATGGGAATCAAATTTGTCCAAACTCGTCACTGAATCTAAAGATTACAGCCTGTCTTACAGTTTATCCAAATTTAAAACAGTTTGCTGGTTGTATCTGTAGAGAACCTCAGAGACAACTTTGCAGGACTGACACAACGTGAATCCAGCAGAGCGACCAGCTGTGAGGACTCACCCTGGACAAACTCGAATGGCAGGACCCACCATGGGTGGCGCAGCAGGGAGATGTACATGAAGCGACAGATGTTGCCGATAAGACCTGCATAGAGAACCTTCACATGACCTGGATGGGGGATGGGGTAAGGAAGGGAGGCAGGATTATTAAGAGCGAGCGAGAGAGAGACAGAGAGACAAAGAGAGAGAGAGAGACAGAGAGAGTCAGAGAGACAGAGAATCAGAGAGAAAAAGAGACAGAGCGAGAGACAGAGAGAGACAGAGAGACAGAGCGAGAGACAGAGAGAGAGACAGAGAGACAGAGACAGAGAGACAGAGACACAGAGAGAGAGAGAGAGAGAGAGAGAGAGAGAGAGAGAGAGAGAGAGAGAGAGCCTGCCAGCCATCATGTCCTGTGTGTGTCTGTGACGTACCGTATCTGAGGATGAGCGAGCCGGTGAGGAAGTAGGCCAGCAGCTCCGAGACGTGGTTGATCACTGACGCCACGCCAAACAGAGAGAGAGAGAGAGAGAGAGAGAGAGAGAGAGAGAGAGAGAGAGAGAGAGAGAGAGAGAGAGAGAGAGAGAGAGAGAGAGAGCCTGCCAGCCATCCTGTCCTGTGTGTTCCTGTGTGTGCCTGTGACGTACCGTATCTGAGGATGAGCGAGCCAGTGAGGAAGTAGGCCAGCAGCTCCGAGACGTGGTTGATCACTGACGCCACGCCAAACAGAGACAGAGACAGAGAGAGAGAGAGAGAGAGAGAGAGAGAGCGCCTGCCAGTCATCCTGTCCTGTGTGTTCCTGTGTGTATCTGTGACGTACCGTATCTGAGGATGAGCGAGCCGGTGAGGAAGTAGGCCAGCAGCTCCGAGACGTGGTTGATCACTGACGCCACGCCAAACAGAGACAGAGAGAGAGAGAGAGAGAGAGAGAGAGAGAGAGAGAGAGAGAGAGAGAGAGAGAGAGAGAGAGAGAGAGAGAGAAAGAGAGAGAGAGAGCGCCTGCCAGTCATCCTGTCCTGTGTGTTCCTGTGTGTATCTGTGACGTACCGTATCTGAGGATGAGCGAGCCGGTGAGGAAGTAGGCCAGCAGCTCCGAGACGTGGTTGATCACTGACGCCACGCCAAACAGAGAGAGAGAGAGAGAGAGAGAGAGAGAGAGAGAGAGAGAGAGAGAGAGAGAGAGAGCGCCTGCCAGTCATCCTGTCCTGTGTGTTCCTGTGTGTATCTGTGACGTACCGTATCTGAGGATGAGCGAGCCGGTGAGGAAGTAGGCCAGCAGCTCCGAGACGTGGTTGATCACTGACGCCACGCCAAACAGAGACAGAGAGAGAGAGAGAGAGAGAGAGAGAGAGAGAGAGAGAGAGAGAGAGAAAGAGAGAGAGAGAGAAAGAGAGAGAGAGAGAGCGCCTGCCAGTCATCCTGTCCTGTGTGTTCCTGTGTGTGCCTGTGACGTACCGTATCTGAGGATGAGCGAGCCGGTGAGGAAGTAGGCCAGCAGCTCCGAGACGTGGTTGATCACTGACGCCACGCCAAACAGGGTCGGCGAGCCGCCCAGGTCCTGCAGGTGCCAGAACAAGAACGTGAAGATCACGCCGATGCCAAACCCCATGAACCAGGAGATGAACAACACCGACATGTACTGGGAACAGGAAAACACGCGAGCGTGAGTGTGAGAGCCTGTGTGTATGTATCAAGTGTAGAACTTTTCTGAGAAAAGCTTGTGTCACACACTTCCAGAACATATATGACGCAATGATTTTTTAAATATAATAGAGGATCCTGAAGTACTTGCGTCAACTTAAATATGGTCCAATTTCACCTTTTTTTTTAATATTCACTTTTATTTAACAGATTTCGCACACATAAGAGTGTTTTTATCACGATATTTTGGCAAGTATCGTACTGCCTGCGTGTGGGTGAAGACCAACCTGATATGTCATGAGGAGCTTCATCACCGCCAGCCATTTACCGAAAAACGGTTGGTCAGAATAGCTCGCCTCGGCACTCCCAAATGGGATTGCTCCGGACACCGCTCCAAAACCTCGCCCTGCCTGGGGAAAATACACAAGTGAACATTTAATCCTGATGCCTAGACAGTTCTAGAGCTGAGACTCTGGCCAGAAGTTAACAACCATCAGTGATGGCAAGACTAGAGTAGCCGTGAAGGACTAAGTAGAAGAAGTAAGTCTGTCAGTAAATATGGCACAGGGTTTGACGTGGTCAGAGACACAGATATAAAATATAATACTGAACAGAGGCAGCTTGCATCAGTACATGTTTTAAATAAGATACGGCGGTTGCAAAAGTACGAAGGGTTTTCAAAGTAAGAGATGATTTGCAGTGCAGCACAGGTTAGGTTAAACAGGCTTAACATTTTTACAAAAAAAAACCTGTCAGATGAGAGAAGATTTTGGTTGAAATGATCCTGGCCATTTTTCGGTTGTAGAATTCAAAGGTCTCGATTATAAAGGTAGGCGGGAAACCGTGCTCTTTGTAAGCTTATCTGGTGCCGAGAAATTTGCTACTCACTTCGACCATGATTACATATTTTCTTTTTTTTTCTTTTTTACTTTTCGCTTGTGAAGCAGCAAGTGTTTGGTACGAGTACACCCACGGTCTTTCTGTAGAATTGTGGATAGTTTTATTGCAGTCCACATTAAAATACCATCAACACTTTAAGAGTCTTTATTAGCAGAATTAGTTCCTTCACATACAGGGAGGATTGGCTTCCATGAGTGGAAGAGAAACCAAATAGACGACGTTCCATAATGAAGAGAACCATATTCTCGTTTATATTTCTTTATTTCTTTACTATGTATTTCTTCATTTGTTTGTTTCTTTATGAATTAATTTATTAATTCATCATATCCTTCTTTATTTATTTCTCTCGTTGCGTATGTATTTATTTGAGTATTGAAATGCCTATGCATTCATTATAATGCTCGTTTGCCGTTGCTTAGTACCATAAATTAGGTCCCTGCATGGAAAACTTGATTAATATTTTAGCACGACTATAGCTTCCAGGCATCAATCACCACAACTATAGCTTCCAGGCATCAATCACCACAACTATAGCTTCCAGGCATCAATCACCACAACTATAGCTTCCAGGCATCAATCACCACAACTATAGCTTCCAGGCATCAATCACCACAACTATAGCTTCCAGGCATCAATCACAACAACTATAGCTTCCAGGCATCAAGCACCACAACTATAGCTTCCAGGCATCAATCACCACAACTATAGCTTCCAGGCATCAATCACCACAACTATAGCTTCCAGGCATCAATCACCACAACTATAGCTTCCAGGCATCAATCACCACAACTATAGCTTCCAGGCATCAATCACCACAACTATAGCTTCCAGGCATCAATCACCACAACTATAACTTCCAGGCATCAAGCACCACAACTAAAGCTCCAATGCATCATTGTATCATACGGGCCATATCTGCTGGTGGATCCCGTTTAAGAGCACCGAATTTTTTATAATAAAATTAGCTTGAAAAAGTAGAAAACAATGCATGGTTAAGATCAAACATAATAACAAACAAGAAAAAGTTCGGTTTCCGAGGACTGTTTTTATCTTGTCAATCCTACAAATCTGCCGGATAGGATAGTTCAAAGCTAAAACTGTATCTTTTCCTATTTATGCTACTATAGTATTCAGAGGCCGAGCATAATTATAGAAAACAGCATCATTTGATGTAGAAGAATAAATCTCAAGAACTATCTCAAAAGGAGAAAAGGTGATGTAACAGTGTACAACGCTCTAGATAAATCCTTTCCACATAGCAACATATTTCAAGTCCGGAATGAGGTAGCAACCAAGGACGCTTTTACCAACCAGGCATATCCAAAGTCCAACCCTAGGGGCCAAATGCGGCCCAAATTCAAATTAACACTGGCCTGCAGCCTCTGTCATAAAATCAATAATAATCAAACGTCAAGAATCAAAGAATGTCAGGTTGAATGGTTAGCTCCCACACATTTCCAAGTCACCAAATCTGGCACGGACCTCATTGCAAACAGTTTTGAATACCCGTTTGCCCCTAGAGACATGGCATCACAGTCCCGCCGATTGTCTACCTCCACCCCAAAAACTGTGACTGCATACTTGGTGGATTGGTCTAGGCAAACAAAATCCCCCCACCCCCTTGCTACATAATCGCTTCACTCTCTTTCTGATCTAATCATAAATGTTACAGCTGTGCGTCAGAAGAGCCTGTACCAGCCGCCTGTTTCAACAATGCGCGCTCAAGTGAAGCACTGATCTAGCGAGCTGTGTCACAGTCTCACCTTGGCGCCAGGAGCCTTGAGAGCGTCGGTGACCATGTCCCTCCCTGCTGATGGGTTGATCTTCAGACCTGGCAGGGACAGTGGAGGTTAGGGACAAGAGGCGCTCATCAGGTATGGAAGTTATATTGAAGGAGGGGGGTGGGCAAGCATGAGAAAGACATGGAAAATATTTGTTTATGATTTGGAAGATCCATAAAAATCTGCAAACTCTTTTCGACGCTCCAATACAAGTATTTTTAATTTTCAAAGCCTTGCCTCAGAGTGAAATGGAAAGTAATATATATTTTATTTTTTTAAACGTCATATTTGTATACCATGTGAGCCAACCTGGCATAGGCATCTTTAAGGTACCGATATCCTTACAAACTTTTGACCAACAAGCATTGTTTGGTCGATGCTACAATGTACCTGACTATTTCATTAACCCAGCACGGTAAACTCTTTACTACTTTACTCCTTTATTAATTAAAAACAAATCATAATTTGTGACCATGTAAATTAGAAAAATCTCGGAGTGTATAGCAATGAAAAATAACTGGACAGCAACTAATCATGGCCAACCCACTGGCACCAGTATAGGACCTACTTGAGTTGTTTCACTGTTCACAACATGCGTGATAGCTCCAGTATAATCTGGATGTCGCAGCAGCACTTCATTACAAATGCGGAATACTTGAGTATAGCCACTATTACTGTTTCAGCATTCAAGAACGGAAACAAACTAAGCTTACCTTGGTTAGGTCCCAGCTCAGCCGAATCCATTTGCTCGTAGGCCCCTCCTCCCCCCTCTAGCCCTTCCTGCCGCTTGGGGTTAAAATCGTCGTCGTCGTCATCCTCCTCGACCAGCCGCTCCCGCCCAATCTTTTTGTTGCCGGTGATGACCCTTTTGACCTTTTCTTTGACCTTTCCGGGAATTTCCGATATTTTGAGGTCCCTTGTGTGGTGGTCAAACCGGAACTAGAGGAGTAGATTAACACAAAAGCAATGGGTGATTTTTTTTTTTAATGCTTGTGACTATCTTTGGCGTAAAAGAACGATAAGCGATGATTTGTTTTGACTCAGTCACCAAGAGTTGAGAAGGGGGAAATGACGTCATGGGTTTTCTTCGTGCAGCCGTTCTTGCGATTAATTGAGCAAACAAGATGGGCGATTAGTTAACACGGAATTACACAACTGTACATTTTCTCATTTTATGGTTTCCTCGTCTGAGCATGGCGATAGCTATCCTCACGAAGTTTTGCACTAACAGGGTTAATGACGGCACTGATTAGCTGTTTTTTGTTTTGTTTTTGTTTTTTTAATTTTTTTAATTATTAGTTCAACTTTGTCAAACTCTTCCAAGTATGTACAATCAACCTTACATAGACTTACGTCTGTGGACAACCTTCACAATCTATGAGCAGAGAATGTGCCTATGGCTTAGTGTGTGTTTTCCGCATCCGTATAGACATCAAGATCATCCCTGTTTGCTGAACATGTGGTAATTGAAATTTCGTGTGTCATAATAACTTTTAAATAATTGTCTGTGATAATGTTTCGTAGTTTTAGGCTTTATTCTTCCTGTACTTTTTCCCATTTAAAAAAATTTATGAATAACATCTTGCATTTCGATTGAAAATTGAAAATACCTTTCCACTTCTCTCACAATACCTGTAAGGCCGCCAAGAACGCACAGCTCATCAGCACAGAAAACACGGCGAAGCACACAGTGTAGTTCTTCTCTCGCGCATGCGCCTGCCGACAAGGGCCGTCTGGAAAGGTCGTTGATTGGTCCAATGCCATGCCCACAAAAAACATGGCTAATCCCCAGCCTATAAAGGAGTATTGGGTGCGTCAGGTTTGTGGAAACGTAAACAATTTTAGTCGTTTTCAACATTGACAGCGATGAATTATTGAATAATTTAGGTCAGAATTACTCAATAAAAAATTAATAAATAAATTCTCGGAGTGTGAAATCCTAAATGAGACAGTAATGAAATAATGTTACCTTCAACAACAAAAAAACAATTATAATAAATAAATAAAAAAAAAAAAAAACATGGAAGCTCTGCATGATGGAGCATTGAGGTGCATTATGATAGAGATAAAAATCTTTTCTGACTTTTTTCCTCTATAAAATCGCACAGCTCATACACAAAGTAGTGATTTTCTTCCAAACTTTCCTTGTCTTAATGTATAAACGCCAAGGCTTTTGAATTTTGAAAAAATTGAATCCTCTTCAATCTATTGAAACGGAAGGTTTTTTTTTTCACTTTGAGCTGTTTCCTGCAGGAGGTCAATGGATCTAGCATAAGTTTGACCACGGCGGGCGGCTTTAAAAAAAAAAAAGCAAGGTAACAGTTTCGGGACGCAACCAACAGCAAAACGCCGTACTCATGTATCAACTATCTAAGAGGTCGAGCAAAACTGAGTCTATTTATCAACTGTGAAGATGTTTTTCTACAACTTTTAGCCAAAATGTGATACAACCCTTTTAATAAAGGGCAGACTGTGGGTGTGTTTGTGGGGCGTGCGTTTTTTAAAACACCTGGCAGATCCACACGACTTTTCTTGTATCTTTTAAAAGTCAGTATCAACAATCGATTATACAACAAATCTCATTTGTACGCAATTGTATTACATTGCAAGAAACTGTAATCATCTTCACAATTATCAACATCGTAATAACCATAGTCATCATCTTTATCATTATCATCATTATTATTATCTTCACTCTCATCATCGTAATCATCATAATCATCATCTTCATCATCATCGTCATTATTATTATCTTCACTATCATAATCATCACATTCGTTATCATCATCATCATCATCCTCATCATCTCCATTACCATCATAATCATAATATTCATTACTATGGTCTTCTCTATTTTTATCACCATCATCATCATCATCATCATCATCATCATCATCATCATCATCATCATCATCATCATCATCATCATCATCATCATCATCATCATCATGATAATATTTATCATAAATATGATCTCTATTTTTATCACCATCATCATCATCATCATCATCATCATAATCATCATCATCATCACCATCATCATCATGATAATATATATCATAAATATGGTCTCTATTTTTATCACCATCATCATCATCATCATCATCATCATCATCAATATCAACTTACAACATCATCATCATCATCATCATCATCACCATCATCATCACAATCATCATCATCATCATCACCACCATCACCACCATCACCATCATCATCATTATGACCATCCTGGGTAGCCCACCTAAGGAGCCAAACATGCGCTGTCTGCCATAGTTCTGCGTGTCATCTCCCAGGAACGACAAGGTCACCGAGTCTGCAAACGTGATGGCTGGGGCGCTGAAGAACTCGCCTATCACAACAAGGAGTAGCAGGATGAAGAAGGCGTGGTTCACTTCGTTTTGCTGTCGGAAGGACAGATGGATAGAGTGAAAGTGAAACAAATGATATAATAAAATTATGAATCTATTTAAAAGCGGACATATAGACAGATAATTCGCTGGATATTTAAATGCATGGATAGATAGAAAGATGGATAGATAGATGGCCAGTCAGACAGACAGATAGATAGATACATTGATAATATAGAGATAGATAGATGGCCAGTCAGACTGATAGATAGATAGATACATTGATAATATATAGATAGATAGATGGACAGTCAGACAGACAGATAGATAGATACATTGATAATATATAGATAGATAGATGGACAGTCAGACAGACAGATAGATAGATACATTGATAATATATAGATAGATAGATGGACAGACAGAGAGATAGATAGATAGATACATTGATAATATATAGATAGATAGATGGACAGTCAGACTGATAGATAGATAGATACATTGATAATATATAGATAGATAGATGGACAGTCAGACAGACAGATAGATAGATACATTGATAATATATAGATAGATAGATGGACAGACAGAGAGATAGATAGATACATTGATAATATATAGATAGATAGATGGACAGACAGAGAGATAGATAGATACATTGATAATATATAGATAGATAGATGGACAGTCAGACAGACAGATAGATAGATACATTGATAATATATAGATAGATAGATGGACAGTCAGACAGACAGATAGATAGATACATTGATAATATATAGATAGATAGATGGACAGACAGAGAGATAGATAGATAGATACATTGATAATATATAGATAGATAGATGGACAGTCAGACAGACAGATAGATAGATACATTGATAATATATAGATAGATAGATGGACAGTCAGACAGACAGATAGATAGATACATTGATAATATATAGATAGATAGATGGACAGACAGAGAGATAGATAGATAGATACATTGATAATATATAGATAGATAGATGGACAGTCAGACAGACAGATAGATAGATACATTGATAATATATAGATAGATAGATGGACAGTCAGACAGACAGATAGATAGATACATTGATAATATATAGATAGATAGATGGACAGACAGAGAGATAGATAGATAGATACATTGATAATATATAGATAGATAGATGGACAGTCAGACAGACAGATAGATAGATACATTGATAATATATAGATAGATAGATGGACAGACAGAGAGATAGATAGATAGATACATTGATAATATATAGATAGATAGATGGACAGTCAGACAGACAGATAGATAGATACATTGATAATATATAGATAGATAGATGGACAGACAGAGAGATAGATAGATACATTGATAATATATAGATAGATAGATGGACAGACAGAGAGATAGATAGATACATTGATAATTTATAGATAGATAGGAAGATAGACAGACTGAATTATAGATAGACAGATTGCTTATAAGCACAGGTAGAAGAATATACTGACATCTGGAGAGATACGTTGTGAATTGATTGAGAAAGACGGAGAAAAAGAGTCAAATAGAAAGATATTTTGTTACAATATCAAAATAGAGATAGCTGCATAGATAAATAGATAGAAAGAGTGAGAGAGAGAGAGAGAGAGAGAGAGAGAGAGAGAGAGAGAGAGAGAGAGAGAGAGAGAGAGGGAGGGAGAGAGAGATAGACTCACAGACATGGAAAAGAAGACAAAAGACTTTTATCAGTGGAGAGGGCGTATTATACCCGCAGGAATCCATTGATTAAAACATCATATTGGATGGTGCTGAACTATAGATCGATATGCTTATTCAGTTAAACTAGTGCTTTGACACACACGTGCTAACCAGAAAATATTGAGCCAATATGGCAGTAACGTTACAAGATATCTTTTGATGACTTCAAAGCGCACCGCAACGGGTTTTTACACCTTCAATTAACATCAAATTATGCATCTCTCAACCCCAACAGATGCAGTTCTTAGAACAGTACACACATGGCTAGCAGGTTATTCCACTGCTTCTAGTCTAGTTTTCATTTTGAAAAGACTTTGATTTTGACTTTTCATGGCACAATCAGACTAAGAGTAAGACCGTTCGATCTATTTGTCTGAAGATGCTATGTGTTCTCAAACTTTCTCACCCTTCTATCGAGGTAGCAAAATATAAGTTTTCAAGAATTAGATTCAAGATTTATTTTAAACTCTATTGAAAGTTATTTCAATAAAGGTTCAGTTAAGATTTTATCCTTCATTTTTTTTTTTTTTTTTTGTTAAAGCCCAGAGCTAGTTATGGTCTTTCTCTGCATGTTGGAGTCTTACACAAAACACTTCATCTACGACATAATTCTTTATACCACAACCATTCTAGTTCTGTATTTAAGCTAAGAGGTTAAATGTTATGATGTCTATACCGGCTGATTGCTTACATTCAAATAATTCTGTGGTGTAGGCTACATAGCCGGCCACTCATGTTACATAACGACGGATTGAAAAAAAAAGTCTAGAGAATTACTTTCCTAAAGCGATAGAATATTGACTCTAGCCTACCACCACTAACTGTGTCTCTAAATTTAACAGACTTTCACGAGACAATCGGTGTGAAAAGTTTATTCCACAAGAGCACAATCTACTACTCTTTCCAGATCATTGTAGTATGAATGCGTGTTAGAGGCTGTTCCCATGATCCTTAACAAACAAAAGCGATTTGTTTTCCTAAACTCGGGTGATGGAATTTCAAAGTGAAAGTAGGAATGAGCCAGTAGCTCATTATGAAGAATTCCAAACATTGTAATTGACGCTTAATGAATTGAAAAAAAAAATAAGGTTATCAAGAAGTACAAGTATCATTCCCAGTTCAAATGAAAAGATCTATGCGTTAAAGCAAACTTCACAGCAATAAAAAAATGTACACCCTTCAAAGCCATTAATTTAACAATTTTAAAGTGTGCAGCATAACAAGAGATTTAAATATTACTCAAATGTAGCCAAGTGGTCATTATTTCTATTATAAATGGAGTAAAGATCTCAAGCAAAAGAAAAATAAAAAAAAAATAAATAAATAAAGCAAATCTAGAAGACTTTTAGAAAACATGACTCATTTTTTGGGGGTTATTTCTCCACCGAGAAAATATTTACCCGAGTGTGCTCTGATATGATGCCAGTAGTGCTCAATCTGGAGTGTTGAAAAAGTGGTGCCTTTTGAAAAAAAAAAATATGATGCGTTTTTTCCAAGCAACCTGCATAAGTTCATCTCTCCACTGAGGCAAATTTCCGGTCCTAACTCCTTCGACTGTAGATTGTGTAATGCATTATGGTCTCTAAGGTGATAATCGCTATGTCGGTATATTTATTTTAAACTTTTAACCACTGAGAGTATAAATGCACTCATGTGTTAATTCAAAACCAAGATGTAAAATTGTGAAGTTCAGTTATACTTTTAATTTGAAAGTTTTTGGGTATAAACTGTTGTGTATTAACTTGATTTCGATAAGGTCGCATTCATATAGTTAATACAAAACCAAACGTAATTTTTAGATGGCATTCTTTTCTGCAAGCTTTGGGATTTTGTTCACAATATAAAAAAGGCTTACAATAAACAGATTTACTACTGAAGGCTGAATGTTATTGAGTTTGATTTTGATTATTGAAAAGCTTCTGTGTATACAATGCTGTGGATGTAAACGGGATGAATTTTTTATGAAAACAAAGCTGAAGATTGTATTGTTTGGAGAAAAAGCTCGCTTTTTTATAGATCTAAAAGAATTAACCAAGATATCAAGTTATATTATTTTTTACTCAATATGAAGTAGTTTTTGTGCCAAGATTCGGTGATAGTTCTTGGTCTACTACACACACCCAAAAGTTCGCGCAACCCAGCTGAACGCTAGCCGCAGATGCGCCATTGTGTGCTGCTCTGCAGGCTATGTATGGCCTACATGTAGCTGCTCCTTCTATCACGGGGTTAGCGATGAACCCCAGGCTAACAACGGTTTATTGAGCCACAGGTCTGTTGCAACAAA
The DNA here is from genome assembly GCA_033675545.1 of Elysia crispata. Lineage (NCBI taxonomy): Eukaryota > Metazoa > Mollusca > Gastropoda > Plakobranchidae > Elysia > Elysia crispata. The sequence continues at coordinate 95,750 of JAWDGP010004479.1, forward strand.
ATACAGGGAATATGGTTTCTAAGAAGGTTTTACAGTCTAAATCCATATATTTTCTTCAGCTTTATAGACCACATTTGGGACTGAAATTGGCAAATCAAATCTAGTAAACTTAGTAATTGTGGATTGGTTTTGGAGGAGAAAAAGTTCCCTTGAATTCTTATATCCAAAGTAATATTTTCGTGACAAAATAAACGAAACTTTGCGGAATACTGACCTTGTACACGACTGTTGAATGCATGTTGAAGACAAGACCCTTGATGTCTGACGAGTTGACATTGGCGATCTTAGATACATCAGGCTTGTAGGGCGCGCGGCGAAACCTTTGGGGTTTTCCATGTTTGTTGGTATCGAGTTGGAAATTTTGTTTCTCAGAAAAGCTGAGAACATTCCTGGAAAATCTTTTTCGCATAAAAAATTCTTCGTTTGTTTGATACTGTGTTTGCACTTGTTCTTTATCACTACTTCTACTTTTGGAATGTCTAGGACTTTTATTAAAGTCGGCAACCCTTGGAATGTGTCTGGAGTAATGAATATTGTTGAGCCCATGTTGTTGATGAAATGGACTATGAGCTGCGAAACTGGGAATGTATCCATGCGAGAAAGGAAGGGTGTCGCCTTCTTTATCAAATATGATACCGCCGTGGAACAGAGAGTTCTTTCTGTATGAGTGACCGTCAAACTTTCCCAGTGCATCAAGGGATGGCGACGATAATGGCGAGGATGATAGCAAAGACGGCGCAGTTCCTCTGGAAAATCCGGAACCGGAAGGGACGTCTCGCCTACGTCTGTTTCCTAACGTCTCCTCCAGGATGTTGTGCGTGCCGTTGAATGCGAGACATTTGTGCGCGGGCGGCTTGACGAAAGCGATGGCCAGCGTGAAAACTATCCAGCAGAGGAGCGCAAACAGCAGCATCTCCTTCCCGCGTCGCCACTTGTCGGCCAAGCCGCCCCAGAACGGCGCGCTAAGAAACTCAATGAACGGCCGGAAACCGATGAGGACGCCGCTCTGCGCTGCGCTCATCCCGAGCTGCTTGAAATAAATGGCCAGCAGCGGGAACAGAGAGCCGAAGGCGCCGAAGAAAAAGAAGTAGAAGAGTTTGCAGAATAGAAGATCTTTGTCGACCACTGTAAACATGGAATCGATGAAGTCCCTGCTGAACGGGTGCCGCTTCTGCTGCTGCTGCTGCTGCTGCTGGTTGTCATGGTGATAGGGGCGAAGAGGTGCTGGCGGCTGGTCGTAGTTGTCTCCATTGCGAGCAAAGTCGTGCTTGGCGGGCTCGAAACTGTTCATAGGTTTCACCTTCTCAAATGGGTCAAACTCATTCTCTTGCCTTCTGTCGCTCTCGTACCTATCATAGTTGTCAGCCATTTTGAGTTTTTTTCACTCTAGATCCAATTGATTTCAGCAAACAGAACCCAGGATTAAATACTCGCCTTAATAACTTCAAAAATACATTTTCCTTTCTGTCTCACAAGTGCAGGGAAGTCCAGTCTGTTATGGAAGCGAGTCTGCGGAAGGAAAAAAAATATGATGATTTCTTGTCTAAAATAACAGACAGAAATTTAAATGAAACAACTTCCAGTAAGGTCGCCGGGGCGGTGTTGATCTCACGGTCTCTTCTTGTACCTGTTATACTTCGCGTGGCGACCTTGACTCTCCTCCATCTTGATGCACTTTCCACCATGTCCTGTAGCGTCTAGTTATCACAGGAGATGAGCAGGAGGATGTTTCAAATATTTCATATAAGTTTCAGATACACCTGACAACGCAAAGCATTTTAAGGAACAATGTAGGGCAGTTTTTAAAAAGCATCCTTAGTTTCTGCCTGCCCCACCCCCACCAGGCTTCCTCCCTTATCCCATAGAAAAGATGTTAAAAACGCAAAACAATTTTTTTTTATGTAGTTAAAAAAAAAAACACTGAGCAAAATAATCCTATAAATGCTAGACCACAATTCTTGAAGTGCTACATACCTCTCAAGTTCCAATATCATTTAAGATGCTGTGATGACCGAAGATGTTTGAAAAATGTAAAAACGATTTAATCGCATTCTGTACGTTTTGTGAAGTTACTGATGAAGCCAATAAGGGCAAAACGTTTTTTACGTTTTTTTAGTTCATTGTTCTTGAGCAAAATAATGTTTGTAAAGCTCTAAGTGAAGTCTTTCCCATAACCAATATGTTTATTCAAGTTCAGACAGGCTTGCCCTAACAATTTAAAATCTGTCGGGCATAGAATATCAATAACTCTTTAGCAGTTGAAACACCCAAAATGCTCTGAAAATGTAAAACAGAAAGATACATTCCGCATGAGAAATTCTATAAGAACGGGAATTGTCTCAAGAATTATGCCAGATGCTAGATTTAAGCTTAAAGCCTACAGGGACGGCCCGAGATGATATCAAATAGATGATGTTAACCTAATTAGTGTCTGGTCCTTGATCGTCTTCGCCTCCAGCTGATCCTTCCGGGATCGATATGAGGCAGCGAAACAAAATTGACAATCAGAGAAAAACGTTTGAGATCACTGCACAAACTGAGAGAATAAGACGGTCTAAATAGTAGAAAAATCATTCTTGAAACGTTCTTCATATCAACCTACGTCACGTTGTAAATCAGGTGGGCTTTGAGATGCTGGATAGAGCAGGGGTAGGGGGCAGATAGCTTGGTGTCATTCACGGCTCAAAACAATCAGAGAAGTGGGGTTGATCACTGATTGTCCGCAGCTTCTATTCAATGCAAAATTGTGAATTTCTCAAAAGCAATAGAAAAATTGTTCTATTTTTTTTTAATCTTTTCTCAGCACTTAGGACAGCCTTCATCTGGAGATACGATTATCTGGATGTATTTAAAAAAATCCGAGATCCTGTCAACAACAGCTTTAACAAGAATAAAAACAAGACAAGCAAGGAAAGGAAAAAAGAACAAACAAGAAAAACAAAAGCTAAAAAAAGATGAAAAGAACGAACCTTGGCATAAAAAATACTACATCAGCAAAATGCAGAAACACTAAGAAAAGCAACTTGGGCAATACAGAAATTACAACAAAAACCAGCCTGTAAATAAACAACAGCCGTTGTGAAATAAACAAATAAAAACAAAAAGAAACTAACATCAGCAACAATAGCAAAACTATTATTAACATGAATAACAACAACAACAACAACAAAAACAACAAAAACAACAACAACAACAACAACAACAACAACAACAACAACAACAACAACAACAACAACAACAACAACAACAACAACAACAACAACAACAACAACAACAACAACAACGAAAAGACAAGTTAGACAGAATAAATTACATGGGATACAAAAGAAATAGCCCTGACAAAATAAGAAAACTAATAACCAGCTCTTAAAAATTAACTTTGGTCTCCGTCCCATTGCTCGGTGAGTTTGAGCAGAAAAGCTGCTGGCGAGGCCCTTGAGTCTCCCCCTCCTACCCGGAATACACTGAAGTCTGAGGCCAGTGAAGCAAACACAAGATATTGATTTACTAAACAAATTCATCTATCACTATTGTCTGACAGATGACGGTTCACACTCGATTACATGTCGAATGGAGAGTGTGTGTGTGTGTGTGTGAGAGAGAGAGAGATAGGGAGAACGGGTGTGAAAGGAGGGGAGAGAGAAGGGGACAGACAGATAAACAGAGATAATAAGATAGATACATAGATAAATAGATGGAAAGAAAGAGAGACAGACAGACAGACAGACAGACAGAAAGATAGAAAGAGTCACAGAGAGACAGAGAGAAAAACAAATTTGAGAGAGACAGACAGATACAGAGGTTGTGAAAGGAAGAGAGAGAGAGAGAGAGAGAGAGAGAGAGAGAGAGAGAGAGAGAGAGAGAGAGAGAGAGAGAGAGAGAGAGAGAGAGAGAGAGAAGGGTCGAGTGGTAAACGGAGACCATCGATACATGTCGTAACACGACTACTGGTAGCCAGAGCGACTCTGATCGATTATGTGATGGGGAGGGAGGTAAAACCAGACTACAGAAAAAAAACAACTGATAAGTTGATTTTAGGAAGAAACAAATGGAAGGAGAAAGGTGTTGGCTACATCTGGATGTAGAATATTGACATATAGGCAAAATCGAGGCAGAGAAAAACAACTGATAATTATAATTTTTTTTAATTGGGAAGGGAAAATGTGGATTTGTGGGGGGAGGTTTTAAAGCTTGACTGAAATTTTGTATTTCAAAATTTATAAAAAAGCTTTGAAAGTTTCCCAGGTGAACCAAAATATCCTTAGGCAACTAAACCTACGTTGAGGAAATAAAAGTTACCGGGTTATTTCTAGGCTCTTTTTCAACGAGATTAAAGAATAAATCCGCAGCAAAGGAAATAAATACTATTTATAGCTTCCTGGTTGATAAGGGGAAAGTGACAAGATTCATGAACACAATGTATTCATACGCCATCATGAAGGGAAGAGCTTAGTGTACAAAATGGATTGACTTTACGGTGAGTCATTATTTCGTGACCCGGAAGTCTTTGTTAGAAAAAGAATCCACATCGGAAACTAGGGTGGCGGCAGGTCCAATCCTACACGGTAAACCTTTAGTTTTTGATGCGTTGATTGGCACGGTTTTGATGTTCAGAACCACTTCTCTGCTCTAAAAAAGAAGAGCAAGCCCAATTTGTTGGATATCTATGTTGAACTAAAGGGCTGCTTTCAAAAACTTAAAATCAGTTTCTGACGATCGTAAACCAATACTTTTTGCATAGGCTACAATACATCGTCAAGTTCCTAATTATCGCAAAGTCTCTATTCATAAATATTACCACTGTAACTTTTTGAAGATTGAGGATTAAAAAAACATTCAGTTTTCATCAAAGCTTGCTGCAGGTTTGGCAGTTTCTGTTATTACATTGCGAGATGGGCATTACATAAAAACTTAACAAAACAAAACAAAGACAAAACCTGGCCAAAACTTTAAAACTTTATTGCGGACAGACCAGATAAAACTATCAAATTAAAGAACACATAGAATTGAGTTTAGTAGAGTAAAGTTTCAACTGGACAGACAATGGGTCCACATGTCCGCCTTCACACCTAGGCTGAGTTCATTTAGACCTGGTGTTGTTGGGCGAGTAAATGTGGCCGGCCATAATTGATATCCCGAGACAGACAGAGTAGGGTGAAACAGATGATAGAGCACACCTTAACTCCTTCTCCTTACATATTCCGAAAAGACTTTAGTTGTGTTGGGGGCATGAGCACCAACATCCTTTACAAACCCTACCCTCTTGGGATGGTCCAAATTCTTATGTAATGACCCCAGCCGATTGTTTTGGGGGAAAAAAGGGTTATTATAAAACACAGAGTGACTCAAAATATCAATCTGATCAACGAAAAATATATATTTACGGAAAATAGAAGATCATCTAGACTACTTGTTTTTGGTTTGAAAAAAAAAGAATATAATAACACGAGCTTTTTTTTAACTGGTTGTGACTTCCATTTCAATTGAGTTCTAAAATGAAAGATCTCCTGGGCCACACTGCTAATTTTGAATCCTAATGTAGAGGAAAAAATGTTTCATACAAGCGAAAAAGAAAGTTTACGTAAAATATTTTAAGTTTCTATTACAGCGAACCAAAAATACACGTCCTCTAACGTCTAACGTAACAAGATGTTAGTATAACGTCACTGTTTCTTACTTGAGCTCTCAGGGGAATTAATTCCTTATTATCACCCCTCTCTGTGTATCTATTTCTTTATTGACTTACATCTGTGAGTGAACTCTCTTTCTCTCTCAAACACAGAAACACACACACTCTCTCTCTCTCTCTCTCTCTCTCTCTCTCTCTCTCTCTCTCTCTCTCTCTCCCTTTATCCATATCAGTTCCTCTTTCTTTATCCCTTCACCTCTCTTCCTTTCATCCTTTTTATTTTTTCAACATTTCAACATATCTATGACTATCTATTTATCAGTTTATCTAGTTTGGCGATTATAGTGGACAACTGATTAGAGATCGCCTAAAATTATCAATTTTTATTTATCTGTCTTCGTCTTCATTGAACTATCACCCAGCCTGTTTACCCACAATCTCTCTTTATGCCTTTTATATTATTATCTCTATACATGTATCCAGATCTAATTCTAAATCTCTACCAACCTCTCTGTTTGCCCCTCCATCTATCTTAACGTATCTTGAGTCCCCCTCTTCGCCATCCCTGTGTATTGCCACTTATCCTCACCCTCTCATACTTTTTTCCCTCCTTGACCCAGATCCCTGAAGAACGGGTCCAACCCAACCAAATCGATATTTCCTCTAGAACCCTTTGCTCAGCCATTCTCAACGCCAATGCAAAGGGAAGGTAAAGCCGGCTCGCACGGAAACCAAATTATGACGCCAGGAACAAGGACGAATGAAGACTGAGGACGACATCGCGTTCTAAAATACTCTGGAGTTTTGTGCGCTCGAGATATGGCCAAGCACGTCTAGAGGGCTATTTTGGCGTCTTCCGCATCGCTGGGAAACAGTAAGTGTTGCGGGTAATGCACAGCAACCTGTGACGTTTTGGTGTAGACGGCAGAGGGTTAGGGGCATAGATGGACGGACAAGGGGTTTCTAGGTCCTACATTGTCAGAAAGATAACAATGCTGGTGGTTAAAAAAGATAGATTTACGAATCAATAGATAAATAGTCAAAATTAATGAAGATAAGCTGATAGCTGTATAGATCGGACTACATAGAAACTTCGTCAGGTAAACAAGTGGGCGGGTAAAT